>SOPI01000018.1:0-49092 GCA_021307395.1 Trypanosoma vivax | reverse complement strand
GACGGTTCAAGCTGTGTATGAGAAATCAACGCATACAAAGGACGTTTCACTGAAGGGGGACAGAGAAACCCAAAACAAAATCTGGATAATAAGGTAAAGCTCTCACAGGAACCGAACGAGGGCAGTAGCAAGAAAGGAATCGGAAGAGATCAAAGAGCACTAGTAATTTATTCTGCTATTCCATTTGTGTAGAAAATTATTTGTTGGTCTCTCTTAAGTGGGCGAGAAGAACGCGAGACGGCTCAATAAAGCAACCGTCAAAGCAGGCATGCCGGCTGCTCCTGTTTCAGGAGAGGTTGCGCGGTACTGCAGCCCTTTTACATGTACCGCCGAATTCTGAGGACCGCAGCACCAAAGCCCCCCACTGTCTTCACAGCGAAGGACAATGCAAAAACGGCCTTTCACGTTATCACTCAGAGACCCGGGTTTGCGAACAACCCGTACACAGTGAACCGTTGGTATCTCAAGGAAAAGGTGCACAGTACCAACAGGAACCGCTTGGAAGGGCTATACGAGTGCGTGCTTTGCGCCTCCTGTACAGGCTCGTGCCCACAGTACTGGTGGAACCGCGAACTATTTCTTGGGCCTGCAGTCCTGCTGCAATCGTATCGTTGGCTTATTGAACCTCTCGACCGCGATTTCGATAGCCGTGTGAAGATGTTTGAGCACGGACCACTAGTGAACTTTTGCCACAACATCTTCAATTGCAGCATTACCTGTCCGAAATTCTTGAACCCTGCCCTGGCTTCGAAGGAAATTAAGCGTCTTTCGTCACCGGCCACCGTGCGCGTACCACCGCCACTAGAAGAGGAAGAAAGCAACGAGAAGCGTGTGCGAATCTAGCATCATCATTGGGTCTCATACATTTGTATAGAAGCGAAGTAATAAAAAGACGTGAGGGAAAATATGAAGTCGTTATCGTATTTCAACAGAGTAAACGCGCGCGGACGGAATTTCAGCGTCTCAGCAACCACAATGGCAAAAGTTATTCTGCGGAGAATATAACCCGCGGAAGGTACAGAGGACTTATATTTACTGCACACATCCTTTCTCACCAAAACTAGGCTGTTTGCTGTATTATCGTGCCCCTCGTCCTTTCCCCTCTCTGCATACATGCACGCAAAAACACAGTCAGCGACCATCTGTGTACTTTCTCTCACGCTGTGGCAGCCTCCTTTCCCCTCGTGTGGCTATCTTTGTGCTGAGTCAACCACTTGTATTTGGCACTTCTTTTCCTTCGCGTGATTGTTTTTTTTCCCCCGGTCAGTTTATGAGACCCGCGTGCGTGGGTAACGTGATCGGTCGGTGTGTTTCCGATATGCCCCTCCCTTCCCTTCACTTGCCCTCACACGCTCAGCAGCTAAAGAAATGACGGTGGCAGCACCTAAAGAACGGGATAAGGATGGAGGCAACGCCTGGTTTGGTCTCTGATAAGCACGCTTTCCGCAGTGAGCGGTAGTAGTAATGCATTCCCTGCGCTAAAGCCCTCATTGAACTTTTTGGCTCCGCATCAGAGAGGTAAAACGAGGACAAAAAAGCTCATTTCTGTTTTCACTGCTATCAATGCTACGTTTTGTACTTTACTTTTTTCCTTTTAATGCGCCTGGCGCTCCAGTGCGAACGCTTCTTCAGCTTGGTGCGTGACTGGGGTAGTGACAGGAGACAAAGAAGGGAAGCGGGACAGTCAGTTGGGGGACGCCACCATAGATGTATCTCAGCTTCACTGTCGCAGGAGAGTTTCTCCGGACATTTATGCAGCTGTTACAGACCGCCTGTAGGCGGGAGACGGGTTGTTTTTTGAGCCATATGAGCTGGTGCTGGATTTGAGGGCGGTGAACAGTAGTCGTAGCACACATTTTCTGGCGAGTATCACCACTGCAAGCCTAGTGGAGTACAGGCGCGCTGGTAGTGCTGCAGCAGGGGATCTGCATACAGTACGTGGTGGAGGTGAGACAGAGGCTGTGTCGGGCCAGTCAGAAGGCAGTAAATTCCACCTGGTTGTTTCAACAAAAGCATTACTGGGCACTGTGCTACGGCAGACGCACGGGTTGCGTGTATTAAATGTTTCTCACAACAGTGTCACTGATGACTCAAGTAGCATCGAGGCGGCAAACGTTTTCCAATGGGAATGTGTTATGACAAGCGGTGTGGTGAAACGGTTTGTCCTACCCCTCCTGGACGCACAACCAGAGAGGGCGCACGTGGCGCAGGAAAGATACAGCTTTGACGCATGCGCATCTGCAAAGACGTGGGGTGCATTTCTCCGCTGTCTCCCCAGCACAGCTTCACATATTATTGTGCAGCCGTTTGACACACAACTTGAATTTTTGGCGGCCAATCACACCGAGGGCGCAGCGAACTCGAAAGTGATTGCGCAACGAGGGGATCTTCTTTTCGTGCATCGAAAGCAGTTGCAGGCACTAGGTGGTTGTAGTCTAGCACCAGCGACAGTAGGCCCACCACTCCCTGGAAAAGTTATTGAGGCCAAGCCTTTTAAGCAAATGTGCTTGTTGGCAGATCAACTGTCATTGATGATTCGCGTGCGCTCTGGTGCGGAAGACGTGCCACTCTTTATCATGGCCGTCACAAGAGAGGAGGCGCAACGAGCGGCAACATGTAACGCGCCTGCATTTGCCAAGGGTGCCATGGCGTCGGGTGCGTTGCCAAACCGAGGTGTTGTATCTGGCGAAAAACCATACCCTGTACAGTTTGCTATGTACATGGCAGCAACCGATGTTAAACCACGGACTTGCCGTAAAGATGTCGGTTCTTCCAGTCGAAGCACCACGTATTCTCCTCAGCTCGCAGCGCGTGACAGTGGCTCTGCATCTGACGTGGTATCACTGCGGGCATCGGATCTTGGTGGTGGCTCTCTGGAGTCACATCAGTCAGTTGAAGTGATTAGGCAAGGCGAGACAGTAACAGCGTGTGACTTGGTGGATCACCAGTCGAGAGACGGTAGTTGCATTTCAGCAGGCACGCTAGCCACTTCGACGTCCACAGGAACCACTGTTTGCCCAGCACACCAGACGCTTGTGAACCAAACGGCGTCGTCGTTCTCCGCCTATGCCCCTACACCGTCACCTTCGAGTAACGTCGACGGGCTGGTTGTGCCGGCAACACCTCAGGAAAAAAGCATGGCGACTAGCGGCGTTGCTGGTGTAAAGCGGAGCGCGTGTGGTAGGGCCAGAGCCGTTTGATGGCTTGATGAATGGTGAAGGAATGGTTGCGGTGACAGGTGCCACTATGTGCAATGATTCAGTGGGTGGCATTAGTCGCCCACCGCACGGCAATGCGTTGCCATATGTCAGTCGGTGGCCTTCTATTGACGCTCGGTATTCGCTTGACTTCTGTGAGTTCATGCAGGAGCTGGATCGGGAATCGCCTGATAGGAATTCGCGTGATCAATACGACGAGGCGCTAGACAGCTTTATCATGTCTTGTGGCTCCATGCGTGTGGTGCCCGCGTCCATTGGCAGTGATGTCGGGGGTGAACGCCGATATGAGTTTGGGTGCGAACTTTCATAGGTACGCACATTGTGTTGATCTTATGGTGTGCACTATCTCTTACGTTGTGTAACCTCCTTGCATTTACATTAATTCCTCTTCCCACTACTTCGGTAGCATTCGTGATTCTTGCCTGTTTTCCATTCTTTTGGTGTGGCCAGCGGCACGGTAGCAGCAGCATCAGCGGCGTGTGTTGTTGAGAGAAGAAAAGGAAAACAAATGCCAAGCAACGGGCAGGCACACGTAGTGGACCAGGGCTCTGGGAGCAAGGAAGTGATCCAAAAGGTAGAGAGACGGCAGACGTTGGATGCGACGGTGCGGGACGACAACCCGTACAGCCGCCTTATGGCCCTTCAGCGCATGGGTGTGGTGGAAGACTATGAGGCGATCCGCAAGAAGTCTGTCGCAATCATTGGCGCTGGTGGTGTTGGCAGCGTTGTTGCGGAGATGCTGACGCGATGCGGCATCGCGAAAATTCTACTCTTTGATTACGATAAGGTGGAAATGGCGAACATGAATCGCCTTTTTTACCGACCGGAGAGCAGCAGGGACTGACAAAGGTGGAGGCCGCAAGGCAAACGTTGGAGGGGATAAACCCCGATACTGAAGTTGTGCCGTACTCGTTCAGTATCACAGCAACAGAACACTGGCAGACGTTTGCTGATGCCCTTGACAAAACACGGCGGCGTGCAGCCCAATACACAAGTTGACCTCCTCCTTTGCTGCGTGGACAACTTTCAGGCACGTCTAACGGTGAACTATGCCTGCTTGCAGTTCAGCATTCCGTGGATGGAAAGTGGTGTGGCGGAGAACGCAGTTAGCGGTCATATTCAAACGCTTTTTCCAGGTGTGACGCCGTGTTACGAGTGCTGCCCGCCGCTTGTGGTGGCCACGGGCATGCCTGAGGCCAAACGTGAGGGTGTGTGTGCTGCTTCACTTCCCACAACCATGGGTATCGTGGCGGGATTTCTAGCCCAGAATGCGCTCAAGTACTTGCTGAACTTTGGAACAGTGAGTGAGTACATTGGCTATGATGCTATGCGGGACTTTTTTCCATCTGTTAAAATAAAGGCCAATCCCGAGTGCCGCAACGCCACTTGTGTGAAGCGTCAGCAGGAGTACGCCGAGCGCTGCAAAAGAACTGGGCGAGGCGGCGCATCCGCTTCACGACGCGGCACAGCGCCGTGCACAGCGAGAGGCAAGTGAACGAGAAGCGGCACGTGCAAAGGCAGCCGCATCAGCGGCTGAATGGGGTATAACTGTGGAAGCCCAGGGGAAAGATGATCTCTCAGTTGGTGCGCAGGGGCGGGTACATGGTGACGGTAATGTGGAGTACGCGTACGGCGAAAGTGGTACTGCAGCAGAGCAGATGCATCGAGGGGACGAGTTCGTTTCCGCGGACGACGGCGTGTCCCTTGAGGCACTTATGGCAAAGATGAAAGCAATGTAAAAGCGATGCAAGGTCACTTGTGGGGTGACGCGATAAACGGCAGGGTGTTGCCGCATCGTTCGAAGCGAGCAATGGCACGGCGATACCCGGCGACGCGAGGTGTGTCTAGTTAACGCCGTGAAGCGGCTGCTGTGTGGTGGAATTTGGGGACTACAGTAAAATTGTGGCACTGCCTTTCTGTTCTCAAGACCTTTTTACGATATCACTCCAGCAGCACTAAGGCCATGTGCATATTCTCTCTACGATTGCTTCCAAGGTCAGCATTTGCAGTGCTAATTGCAATGCGGGCACTGTAGACCACAGCAAAGTGGTAGGAAAAAGAGATGAAAGGAGAGGCTGTGTTGGCATGCTGGTGCCAGCAGCGAGTTCTAATTATATTTTTCCACAGCGCACTGTTTTCATGAAGTGGTGGGTGACCAGTGTCGAAGTGGCCTACGGCTTTCTTTATGGAGTCAAGTAATGTTTCATTAGCAACGGTTGGGCAACTGCATTACGCTGTGCCAGAGGCTTTAGTACGCGTGAGGTGAATGTGGAAAGAGAGAGAGAACTGTGGTTTGGGTGTGGACAGGCCACGAATGTGTGCATTGCGTCGTGTTATGTATTGGTGATATCTGCATAACTGATCTCTCAGCGAATTCGTGCTGTTCCTTGCCATTCGCACGTTGCAAGTGATATTTGCAGGTAGGCGGGGTGTGAAGATGATACGCACCTAACTGCGGCGGATGCTTTCCGTCATATGATAACGATCTATCGCTCGAGCAGGGTTATTTTATGTTGTAGCTCCTGGGCCCCATGCGTGTCTGCTGAGATATGAATGCTGGTTGCAAGTGGTTGTCGGTGCTTTACCAATCCATGTGGATTAATTGTGGGGGGCAGGGGCACCCTCGTGCTCGTGTGTCCTACGTACCTTTCTCTGTTTCCATCATGCCATACGTTTTCCAGGCCATTTGGGGGGAGTATCGCGCTTTCTAGGTGTGGGAAAGGGGAAGCTGCCGTCATCTAGTGTGCACCTACATCAGTAAGGAGAAGAGAGCAACACTTCCAACCACAAGTATTCTGTGAGGAAGGGGATGGTAAATCCTGGAACTGACCCTTGCAGCATGGTGTCTTTTTATTTTAGTTTAATTTTTCTCATGGGCCAAGTCATAACATCCAATGTTCCCTGTCGGTGACGATGGTCATGTGCGGGTACAAACTGTCGTATGAAGCTATGTGAAGAAGGGTGTGAGGCAAACCGTATAGTGCTAATCTGCCGGCATGAAATGACCCTTTAGTTTCGTTTTTTCTTCTTCCCGTTGTTACTGCTGCTCCCTTCGCTTTTCCACCGCTTCTGTTCCTGCTTATACGCGTTTGTAGGCACCGTATGTCAGCAAGAAAGGAAGCACTGAAGCCAATACCTGGGCGTTGCCCTACCCCAGGCGAACTGGGCAAAGCCGGTTGGGCAATTCTCCATAGTGCTGCGGCGGTTTTCCCGCATAATCCTTCAGACACCCAACAAACGGCGTTTAGTGCTTTTTTACACGGGTGGTCACATTCGTACGCATGTAGCCACTGCGCATATCACATGCGCCGTTACCTTGAGGAGAACCCCCCCGTCTTGACTGGGAAGTTTGCGGTCAATCGATACCTTTGTGAGTTCCACAACGCTGTGAATGAACGTCTAGGAAAGGACACTTATGATTGTGACCCTATGAATGTTCTACGACGTTGGCATCCGACGTTTCCCGACATGGAGGACCAACCAACAGTAGAGGAACAGATCAAGAGACAGCGACAAAGGAGAGGGGGAGTGGGGGCGGGGACTCAGTACAGCAAAGTTCCTCAGACTCCCCAGAGAGTGCGGTTGGTGGGCAACTTTCAAACGACAAGGAAGGTTTATGGCGAGGGAGGAGAGCTGGGGAGTTCTCGGCGGGATGGAGGACGGCCCAGACCCAGGAGCAGCGAGTGGAAAGTAGGGGGAACCACGGGGTTTCTGCGTCACTGGAAGGTGCACCTGCAGCAAGATGGTGGTGGTTTGGTGGTAGCATTGTCAGCACAGAACCGTCCCGAGCAGATCGAGCTGCAAGTGGGGGAGCAGGGTCAGCTGGCTCGGATGTGGACTCCATTCTGCGCAAACTTAAGGCATGCATGGTGTATTGCCCGGATAATGAGAAGAGTACGTGAACATAATAGCGTCGGTGCTTAGTAGTGTTCTCCTAAGTGGGCAGTCGTCTGCCGAATGGGCAAAGGTGCCGCACTGGATGGGAAGCGCGGGGAGCAAGCAAGACCTTCATGCCACAGGGCGTTATTCCAGTGGTGATGGTTTTTGAAGCGGCGTGTACTGGTAATGTTGTCCACCTGGTATCGTTTCATGCCACGCTGACGGTGCACCTAATGCAGCGCCTCCTTACTATCAGCCTTTGCACAATTAGTGGATGCCGCAAGTGAACGCAACATGTGAAGATGAGCAGCCGAGGTGAGCAGCGATGCGTACACAGGAGTTGAAGTGTAACCGCCTCTCTTGTCGGCGGTGGCGTAAACTCTTGGGTTGATTGCACACTGAAACTTTGCACACACAGCTGTTGTAAGGCCATCCGTGATGGATGCACTGCTAAAGTCTTGGAGTTGTGTGGCGTTGCGCTTGCATAACGAAAACGGCCGCTCGGCCGCAATTCGTGTAGTATCCATCACAGGTGGTCTACTCCTTCAACCAATCTGTTTTTTCTTCTTCTTCTTCTAAAGGCCCCATCACACTTTACCTCACACAATGATACTGCTTTATGCTTGCATATGCGTGGTGTTTCACGACAGTTCATGAAATAAAACTTGTAAATAAATAACAACAAAACGTATGTTGTGGCGCTGCATAAGACTCTTATCATCTCTCTGTCTCTCTCTCTCTCTCTCACACACACACACTTACACACGCTCTCTCCGGCCTCTCGCCGCCTACATTTTTACACTACTGAACGCCCTCTGCTGTTCTTAACGTGCTGCATTGAATACGAATACCCTCGAGAGGAAAGAAACTAAGTGGGAATAAGAGATAATGGGTCCAATCTCCAAGAAGCGCATGATGGTGCGCGATGGCATCTTTTATGCCGAGCTCTTCGAGTTCCTAAGCGCGAGCTGGCTGACGACGGTTTTGCAGGTGTGGAGCACCGAGTTACACCACAGCGGACGGAGATTGTTATTCGTGCCACGAAAACGCGCGAGGTGCTCGGTGAGAAGAACCGTCGCATCCGTGAGCTCACCGCCTGCATTCAGCAGCGCTTTAATTACAAGGAGGGCAAGGTCCAGCTCTATGCAGAACGTGTGGAGGTGCGCGGGCTCTCTGCGATGGCGCAAGCTGAATCGCTTCGCTTCAAGCTCCTCAGCAATTTGCAGGTTCGCCGTGCTGCCATGGGTATCATTCGTCTTGTTATGGAAAGTGGCGCAAAGGGTGAAGTGACCGTGGGCGGCAAGATCAAGGGCCAACGTGCGAAGAGTATGACCTTCCGTGATGGCTATATGATCAAGTCTGGTACGGCACACAAGCACTTTGTAAGCACGGCCACGCGCCACTGTCATCTGCGCGCGGGGACCATTGGCGTGAAGGTGAAGATCATGCTTCCCAACAGCATGGTAGAGGAAGACGAGGTGCTCCCCGATGTAGTCACCGTGATTGAACCCAAAGCCATCACCGCATAAGGGAGGAGGAACGTAGGGATGACTAAAATGTTTTTGGAAAAGGTAACGTAAGATGCTAATGTTGAGAAACGTTGGTGCCTTCTACCGCTCCATCTTCCCATTAGCTGCCGTTTCCTTTTTTCAACGTTCACTTTTTCTCCCGCCGATGCCACTTGTCTCAAATTTCCGGTTTCAATCAGAGTGATATTTTGTCATTTTGTCATTTCTTACATTCTTTTGAGGTTTGTACCGTTCACTGCACGGGACTACTACAAGTCCCCGTGCCAAAGTTGGTGGGGGGACGGAGGCAGCGCACGATATTCGAGAAAGCTCTTTGCCACCGCACTTCCTACACTTTGCCCGCTTATTTCCTTGCCTTGTTTGTCATAACACTGTGGGTCTATTGCTCCCCGTTGCTTCACCTCAATGGGGGCACTTGGACCAGGATCTAATTTTTCCCCCACTTGCGCAGACGCGAGCGCCAACAGGGGACGAGACTGGTTTTGTGAAGGGACCCATAGGCCAACGAACTGGGGTGGCTCGGTGTCTACTCCACTCATTAACGAAGTAAGATCAACACTGGGCCTTGTCTTGTTCTAGTAAAAAGGCCTGACAAGAGGCCATTTGATTCAGCTGGTGGCAGTGGCACAGGTGGCCGTATGCCAGGAGCTGCCCGTTTCTTTTCTGGGAGACCCAAACCTCTATTCCAGCACTTGCAACTGTTTGTTTCTCTGGGTCTGCGGACGGAATACACCCCAATTTGGCCTCTTCCTTTACCGGCCCCGCGGCCCCATGATGCAGGCAAGCCAACGCTGGTTCTCGACATTGATGAAACACTTCTTCACACTGTAGACATGCAACCGGCGGGGGATGACGCGGTAGCCTTCGCATTTTTTCTTCGCCCTCATGTGCGGGAGTTCCTTTCAGAGGTACGCGAACTATATGAGGTTGTTTTCTGGACGGCGGGGACGGCCTCGTACTGCTCAGCAGTGCTGGACGCCCTTGAAGTGCAGGTGCTGGAGTTGCCGCGTTCGTTTTACAACTTGGAGGAGATGAAGCTGGAGGCAAAGGGTCTGACCTCAACAAAACATGCAAATTTTTATTCCCTTTCCCGCACACAGACGCTGCAGGAGCACGAGTACATGAAGTACCTTCCGATGCTTGGTCGTCCTCTTGATCGAGTTATCATGATTGACGATAGTGTGCGCAGTTTTCCCTTACATCCACGTAACGGTATCAAGATACCCCCCTTCATTCCGGACGTACGAGTGCTGGCGGAGTACAGCCATGCTGTGGATGCCATAGAAAAGGAATCCAATGAAGACAAGAAAAAGCTGATAACAGAAAAGCACGAGGAGGCGATAAGGCGAGGAGAGGTGGAGATTGCACGTCTCCAGCGAGACCGTGCGCTTCCTGAACTATTGCCATTGTTGCGTGCGGCTGCTGGTGCTGACGACTTGATACGTGAGCTCGACCACTGGCGCGACGACGAGTATGTGCGATGTGACGATTTTCGTGACAATGAATCGACTTTCCGTTGTGCGGCAGCGGACCCTTGGAGAGGTGTTGAAGGAGAGGCGCGCCTCACCCATCCCTCCGTTGAAACAGCATGTCCTGAATCATGGTTTTATTGAGGAGGCGAACACCGCCATGAAACTGGCAATGACGCGCCGAACGCTCTCGCGGTTGTAGCGGCCGAAGCTCAACACATACCGGCAAACATTTCTTATGTCACCAGCAATCTTGAACAGCATTCCAAGCCCTCCTCTACAGGGCACTGGCTTCTTACAGCCATGAAAGTTTGTATGAACTTTCTCTGGATACTGTTTTTTTTATTTTACTTTGGTAAATATGTTACGGCAGTTGACACGCTTTCTGTGCTGCTGTGCTGACCTAACGTAGCCTGCCCTGTGCGTTAAATATACACACAGGCACAAATCAATATACCTCCACCTTGCTCGGTCCTGTCCCTAATCATCGTAAATCTGTCTTTTCCTTGCTGTCCTTTTGAACCCAACCCATGACGGTCTTTTTGAGTCTCTATAAGCTTGAGGCTCTGTCAAGGAGGGAAAAAGTAGGAAAGGAGACAGCCGTGTCCGTCCGCCTGAGGGGGCCGGAGAAGTTTAAGTGAAGCCAGCAAATTCTTTCAAGAGACAGTACCTACAAGGTCGGCTGTGATATAAAGGGCCTTGTGATGATTCCACGCAATACGAATGCATCCACGTCCTCCCTGGTCTCATGTCGGAGTGTGCCACAGCATACCACACAGGTCTTGGAAGCATTCAATCAGGCAGAGGAGAGGGCAATAGCGGCCTGGACGCGCATAGGTGTGGCTGAGGTGGACAGGCGTAACAAGTGGAGCAGCTTCGTGGAAGGTCGTCTGCTTCCTACATCAATGATTTTTGTGCACTTGCAGGAGGCGGAGGAAATGTCGATTGCCGCTGAAAATGATCGCCTGTTTCGTGAGATGTTCTTCACCTCCTTGAGATTGAAAGAGCCGCCACAATCGAAAATACTGGCGCAGCTTTTGGAGACCACTGTGAGCCAAATTACCGCATCCTCGCCCAATGCAGAGACGTTGTACGGACAGGTGGATGAGGAATGCAAAAAGAACAATGATGGGCAGGTGAGGTTTACTGGTGGGGAGGAGGATTGCAACTCCAATCCGAAAGGTGAAGCGGTGCGAACACCCCGTGCTCATGGTGATTCTGTTTCGAATCCAAAGGACCCGTGCCAAACGGAGCAGAACGCGGACGAATTTAGTGATTCCTTTTCGCTGCCCTCCTTTGTGGCAGCAACTTCTACCATCCTGCGAGGGTGGCCGACACCGTTGGAGCCCGCACCATCCATTCCGCCCCTCATTCCTGTGACGAGCAGCAACCAAAGCAACAGGACCGCCGTGGCACAAGTCCGCCTGCAGTGATTTTGGAATTTGGCCAGCCTAATCAGCAAGATAAGGCTGTGCTAGCGGCATTGCAGGTGGCTCAGGACATGACGCACCAAGAACTTCATCGCACGCTTGAAAATGAAGTTGAGCGGATGAATTCCCTTGCCGGCGTCAGGCTCGATCAGCTTTGCCTTCTGTATAAGCAACGAGCTCTGCTGCGACTTCCAGTAAAGGAACAGTCGGAGCTGCGCAGGAAATACGCTGAGAAACTTTTGATGCCAAATACTTGCAGTAAGTCACTACATGACTCTCGACAGCCGTCCTCGCCTCTGGGCTTTTACAAGTGTATTTCGGCTACCCATTCGTCGTCTTCGAGGACGCTCAGGCACTCTTCATGCGCAACGACCAGCAACAACAACAGTGGTTCTGGTGCAAGGGAGGAACTTGACTTATTGTCGGATAGCATCCCTGAGGTGCTCTGCAACGAGCAGGCGTTTCCGCCGTTCGGTGACGATCACTCTCGTGTCACGTCACCTCCGGAGGAAACTGTGGGACGCGGAACAATTTTTGTCGTGGATGTCAGCGATGTGACTCGATTCGGACGTCGTCAGGATCTTTTCTTGATCGCATAAACGCGGAGGCGCAGGAGGTTTATGCAGCGCTCGTTGCCCAGAACGAATGGATGATGCTCCAAGCAAAGGAAGAAATGCGAGCTGTTGATGAGCTTTGGGACCTTCTAGAGGAGAAAGCAGTTGGGGGCGAAGCCCCCGCATTGAACGAAGAGGAACAAGTAGAAAGGAAACACGCACATGAAAGGGCAGAGGAAGGAGTGCTGTTGCGACGAGAATATGTAGATCGTGTTGAACAGCTGGTGAAAGAATATCAAAAGGCTGAGGAGGACATGGGTGCCACGAATAGCGCGGTCGGCGCTTCAGGTCAGCCGTTGGGCAGTTGTTCTCTGGTTCCACTAGCGGAGGAATTTGGTTGTCAACGAGCAGCGACTTCTCATGCATGCTACAACGTAGGTGGTAGCAACACTCCAACGGCGCAGCTCCCGGCCCCACTACTGAAACTCTTCACTGCCCCCTCTTATGCTCCAATTCTTGGGTATATTGGCGAGGTACGTGAGCAGCTTCAGGCCTTGGTGGTCCAGCACCATGTGAGGCTCGCTCAAACGGCAACAGAAGAGCTGACCAGAGTGTACCAGCGGTACTTTAGCTTGACACGTGACACTAGCTATCGCGTGGCACCAAATTACTCCCAGTGGATCAACGAGTTGGCTAGTGCTGCCAATGGTGAAAAACATGGGAAAAACTGTGGCAATGCCAACGATATCCTGCGGGAACGCCTGTGCGAAGTTCAGCACGTTATGGGTCGTATTACCGAGGAACTTAATTCCCTAAATAGTCGGCTGCAAATACTGGGCGAGCTTGAGCCATTACTCCAACGGCGTGCCGAAATCCTTGAGCAGCAGCGAGCAATTCAGGATGGAAGCCGTGAGCGGCTTCTCAGCCGAAAGGTCAATATGGCGAAGCAGCTCCTCTACGAAGAGAACGCACCGTCAGTTTGCACAGGAGCTACCGAAGTTGCATGAGCAAATGAATTGCTTGTTGCACCGTTGGGACGAAGCAAACAACAATGCAACGGACAAGGAAAACAGGGGTGTCATTCCCGTTGCAAACACTCATCACAATGCGGCTGGGACCGGGCGCCGTCTTGTCCTGCACGGTGTAGATGTTGCGGAGGTCGTCAGGCAATTCTATGATGGTTCTACCCACTTAACAAGCACACGTAACGCGCACGCCTCCGGGCACGAGGCGGAGAGAGCCGGAACGTGCCTCCCACACCCGCTCAACCGACCCGTACCAAATTTCCCACGCCACATTCAGCGCGCGATGTCACCTCCTTCACGCAACCACCGACCGCTGTGCAGCCATTCAGCACACCTGCCAAGGAGGCCGCCGGTGCCACAACATGCCACCGTGGACGTTCACAGCCAACGCGTCAGCTGCAGATGGCAAAGCGTAGCCTCAGCCCCACCCCTGTGAAGCTCACTGCCGCGGTAATGGCACGGCAACGTGAGAAGCGAGGCGCGTGCACAAACCAATTCAGCTCCACGGGAAATACGACACCAGGATCGCTTGCAAGGAATTCGCGAAGGTAAATGAGCAATGCCATGCGTCTGTACCACTTCATTCTCACCCCCTTCCACCACTTCTCGTTGTTGTCATTTACTTGATCCTGTTTTACCTCACTGTCGTTTCTCGGTTCTTTATTGCCTGCCACATGCTTGCGCGTGCCTTTTGCGCATCCGCAATCAGTTTGTGGCCGTGTACCGAGTGGTACAAACGCAACGTGACACAAATTCCTAACTGTGCGAGGCAGCCGCAGGCGGGGGTTTTGTACCGTAGGCCTCACCACTCACGTCACTACGCAACGCAACATCCCCAGTGCTGACGACGGAAACAACTTAGATAGAGGACTGTATCACCGCAAAAGAACATCCTTGCAGGGGTTTTTTATACTAGATTTTTCGGTTGAGCATATATGAAGGTTAGTGGGCGACGCGCCTCCTTTCCTCTCACCGTTGACAGATGCCTAAGTCGTTGCTACCCACTCACTGTTTTTCTTCAAGTCACTCATTGTTCACTATACATAGCAGCGCATGTGATCTGGGAGCGGAAACGTCGGCAGGAGGTCGAGGGACGCGTGCCAATAGTCCTGTTGCTTTTATTTAGGTCAATGCGTCCATCACCTCCCGCATGTTTTTGCGAAACTGCCGGGGTTACCACTCGACGAATCCAGTTGCCATTGCACGTGCTTTCTTGCTCTTGTTCACCGACGTGTTGCGGCTACTGTTGTCGGGGAAATTTTTATTTCTGTCCCTTTCCAGTGCGTTGCTACACAAAAAAGAAAGTGAAGGGAGGAAAGTACACACATACACACACACATCAATTCTAGTTCGAGCTTGTGCAACAAGGGGGGTGATGTCTTTCCCCAAGGAGTGGACCAACACGTGGAACCTCTTTGATGAGCGCCATACCGGATACGCAAGCCATATTGATGTAAAGCACATTATTCGCAGTCTGGGTCGCAGGTATACGGAAGCGGAGCTCAGTGAACTGCTGAATGGCATGCCAGATCCCCTTCCTTTCCAGACGTTTGTTGAGCTCATGCAAAGGCCTTACACCGGTCCAAGTGAGGATGACCTACGGACTGCACTACGCGCTTTTGATGGAAATGATTCGGGAAAGCTCAAGGTAGCTGAACTCATCACTCTGCTGACCTCGCTGGGAGAGAAGATGCCAGAGGCGGAAGTGAAGCAGCTTTTGTCAGAAGTGCATACGGACGAGGAGGGTCAAGTGAGTATCGAAGAACTCGCACGGTTTCTCTGTACTCCACTTCCAAGCACACAGCCAGATATTGCTGAACTGCAGAAACAACTGGCCGAAATCTCATAAGGGATGTACATGCATCAATGTAAATGCGGACATCTCAAGCCAACAAGACGGTTATGCGAGTGTTTAGCGGGTGGGATGTAGAGGAGGTGGACCAACAGCGTGGTAAATTTTTGTGGGATGTTATTTATTTATTGATGTGTGTGTTTCTTTTGGTGAGGCCCCCACTCTGTGGTGTGCGCTTATCTCCCGAGGCCGCAACGCATGCGGTCGTTTTAGAGTGCTAGGAAGTTTTGTTTGCAAGGGCAGTGATGGAGGGGCGGAAATTGACGCGACCCCCAGCTGGGATTTGTATCAGGTGGTGCTACTCCAACACCTGGTAGCTTTTTTCTTACACAGAAGTTGGTCCATTTCCCGTCGCGGGGCACGACATCTTTTTGTGCTTCACCAAGCCGCCTATTTTTTCCCCCTTTTTGTGCTTTTCGCCCGTTCCACGCCCAAAGCAGTACCGCTGGTGGCTTTCTCTGCCTGATGTGTATTAATTGATGGCTGGACGAGCAAAAAAAAAACCGCTTTACCTCTTTTCTTCCTGTTGTTGGGCCTTAACCCCTAGAAAGTTGCCTGTGCCAGCAGACGCGGCACTCAGGCACCTCCCAAGACGCTCAGCGTCAGGTGTTTCCACTCATTTAGTGCCCCATAGCCGTTACTCACTCGCCCTCACTGTTTTCATATACAATCATCTGCAGTGGCCACGAACGTACAACCAATTAAGTGGGACACGTGTATACCAGTCTGGCCTCTCGGCCGCAGCTAAAAGAATTCAGGGATCAGAAAAATTTGTCGTTTCAATCGGACAAAACAGATCGTGCTTAGGTGGTGCGCAAAACGTCTATGCGGTCACCTAGTTCGAGTTCAATTACTGAGGCCACGGCTCGATGCGAGGAGGAGTGCTCAGAGACGTCAGTTGTGCGAGTGTCTGCGCATCTGAGCCCGCATTTGTCGTCTCTCGGTTCTAAGACGAGTTCATCCAGCCCTGCTATTGATTGTGATCAACGAACGACGAGAGTAACAAGTAGTGGTCATTCCTACCCCTCTGTGGGGCAACAGCGCCTGCCAAATCCCGTCTTTTCCCTGGGTTCGTGTAGGTCGAGCAGCAGCAGAGAATGTGGTGCCGAGCAAGACCCACAAAAGGTGACGCTGACAGCTGACAAGGAGGAACCATCGACCGAATACACGTATAGTGTCGAAACACTTGAGGGGCGCCGCAATTTTATAGAGGATTGTGTCCATAGGGCAAGCCATATGAGTACTGACCGCATCTTGGTGCAAATGATTCCTGCCATGCTCACCGTCGCCACATACGACGACTCCGTAAAAGGCGTTGCCCGTGTGCTCCCCTTAGTGGTGCGATGGCCGGTGAGTCGGATAGAGACGTGTTTGCACACTTCATGGGTCTCATCATGGGAATGTGCTGCTATCCAGAGCGCGATGTCGTCCGGGAAATGGCTCGCTCCTTACAGGAAATAGTGCAGTACGTGAGCAAGCGTACAGTTGAGGAGCTTCTAATTCCGTTAGTGATGTCGATGCGTGTATCATTATGGAGCTCACCCAGAGCCGTTGCGGCAGCGCTACTTGGAATATTTGCCGCACATGAAGGCATTGAGCAGATGAGTGGTGTCAGTGTGACGCAGTGGTTCAGTTACTTTGTACAGCTAGCACAGGATGATTGCCCACTCGTCCGGGAGATGTCCATAGGCGCGCTTCGTCAATGGGTTCGAGTGGCCTTGGTGCACGGTATAGACATTGAGGATATGCCGCTTTCCTTTGTGCGGAAGTGCATGTGCAATGACGAGAGCGACGCAATCCGATGCTGTCAGGTTGACGAACTTGTGGTGCTCGCCAAGGAAGTTGGGCGGAAAAAAGGCAACAGCGTACCTGCTTCAACCATTCATAGAGGCCAGCAAGGACGTCAGCTGGCGTGTGCGATACCTGGCCGCAAAGAATCTCGGAGTCTTTTCACTCCTCTGCAACAATCCTGCGGATATGCTCGACGTCTTTGTGCTGCTTTGCAGAGACAGCATGAAGGAAACACGTGCTGCCGCTGTTAAGCAACTAAACGTGTTCTCCCACACACTTGTGACAAAGAGAATTGCTACTAGTGCGTGCTTAGTCGCATCAGCCCTCGCATGTGACGAAGAGGCTTGTACGCGAAGGCGTGGCGAACCATCTGCATGTGCTGCTTTCTCCAACGGTGATCGGTGTCTATTCACCCGAGCAAGTGGAGGCATTGCTTGTGTTGCTGATGGACAGGCACTGCCACGTTTCCCAAAGCGCCACGCGCAATTTAAAGCTTGTTGTTGACACCTTGGTCAACTACTTGCGTCCAATCATGTTGACGGTCGGTGTGGGGAGAGAAGAGGGTCACGGCATCCCGCTATCTGCCCGTGGTCCAGGTGTCTGTACGGAAGACGATGTAGGTGGAGTCCGTCCTTGGACCAGTAGAAGTTGCAGTCAGCATATACACCTCACAAGTGGAATAAACTGCAAAGATCCACAGAGTTCACCCTCTAGTCACGGGAAGAAGTGTACAAAACCTTTAACAGCGCGACCCATGACGCAGGAGAACACGGAGAAACGGGTCAACCAACAGAAAAGACATCCTAGGAAACGTGGCAAGCGCAGGGAAGCGGAGGTGGATGATAAGGATGCCAATAGGCTTCTGGAACATACAGTAGCACTACTAGGTCTTCTTGCCGGACGCCTGCCCGCCGTCAGCGAATCAGCTAACTGGCGTACGCGTGCGGCTGTTGCTGAGGTTCTGCCACACTTTTGCATTGCTCTCACACATAAAGAGTTTTTGCCGCTCATGAACATTTTGCGCTCCCTGCTGCGCGATCCCGTTAGCGCTGTTCGGACTTGCACTGCTGCTGCGCTGGTGAAAGTAGCACGAATTTACGGACCTGAGTGGGCTGCGGCCACAGTCTCAGATCTTTTCCAGAATGAATTTAACATTAAAAGAGGGACATCGTTCACTGAGCGAGTGGTGGCGGTTCAGTGTCTCTCACGCCTTATTCCAATCATCGGTGGTCTCTCCCCGGTGGATGTGCGCCGCAAGGAACTAATTTGCCGATGGACGCGCATGGCAACAACGCTCAGTGAGGATGGGGTCGCGAACGTACGGCTGGCGTTGGCACGGGCCATTGCTGATAACTGGGTCTGGTACAAGAGTTGCAATGAACGACAAGAGGCAATGCGTCGATGCGTAGAGCAGCTGAAAAATGATGGCGACACGGAAGTTGCATGTGCAATGAGAGGCGTTAATGTCACTACCGAAATACACCATGGAGTGTATGCTTAAATCGACACAAACGGGGGGTGGAGTCAAGAAGCTCCGTGAGAGAAACGCTCCGCAGAATGGAATCTGCCAACCCCGAAATAGAATCAAAAACAAGTTCATACATACATACGTACACGTGTGAGTGTGTGTGCGTGTGCTTTCTTGTCATGCATGACCGTAAAAGTAGCGCTTCATTACCCCCACTTCCGCGTCACTCTGACAACACACGTGGGCACCTGACAACCCCCTGCACCGGTGAGATGTGTGTTCGCATTGTTTTTCATATTTTTGTAGGGGTTATTAACTTTAACAAAACCGCCATGAAGAGCTTCTGTGCAGACAACACTGTAACTGCAATGCACCACCCATACCCTGCATGGGGATGATACAGTTTTTCCACCTCAATTGTTCGTACACCTTTCCCTGTGTTTTGCATGTTCGCAACACTAAGGTACAGCTGCAGAGTGGGCTTTTACCTTGGGGTGGAGACATGTTGTCTCCCATCAACCCTACTGCGAAGGAGGAAGTCGCTGTCCGGCTTCGCGACCTTATGCAGCAGAGTGTGTTGCGTCTAAACTTTGAGCCATCAGATGCTACTCCGGATGCATCAGGAGATGAAGCCTCTGCGCCATCAGGAAGGGGAAGTGTCTTTGTTAGCAAGAGGCTGTTCACACTTCCACAGCAGGTGATACCACTGTCACCGCAGACGGGGGCCGTCAACGCACCAGGTGCCGGACCCCCATAGCCCTTCCCATTGACCCGTGGCACCTACTTGTACTGTCGGGATCCGTGGAGTACCGCGGTCGTGTGGTCTCGCCGCTCCACGTTGTTCACTTGAATGGAGAAGGGATTAAGCCGCATCTCTACAGTTTTTTGCCAATTGCAAGGGTCTCGGGGTGTGTGCAGGACGGCGCTCAGTACCAAGTGCCGCAAGTTTCTGAGGGATTTGCAAATACCAAGCCTGTAGAACCTGAAAGACACCCTCGCGGAGGAGAAAACCATCCGCATATGACCACAGAGTCTGGTGTCGTTCACACATTCCTTGTGGCCGATGCTTTTGCCCATGCCATTTTGGGCCGTGGGGGTGAACACGATGTCAATGGGAGCTCGTATTATTTCGCCCTGTTGCTATTGGTGGCAGCGTAGCCACGGTACAGAGGACGCGGCACCTTGCCAGACTGAGGGGGAGAAAGGAACAGACCAACACCAATGTAAACATAGGTTAGCTCCACTTGCAGGTGGTGGCAAGGGCTTTGTTGACGGGTCCTTTCATGTTGCGCGCTTCTCAGCTCCCTCGGCCATGTGTTGGCGCACTGACAATCGTTGCGTTACAAGTAGTCGTGAATGTGATGACAACCATGATGAATCCTGGCGCCAGCATGGCCGTCGTGGGGACATCCTGTTTGTTAGTGATACCGGAAACCATGCGATCAGATCATTAGATTTTCATACTATGATGGTTCGGACTGTTGCTGGGTTGGGTGGTGTGCCTGGCTACCACGATGGGCCGTGTCTCGCTTCGCGATTGCAGCAGGCAGCCACGCTACTCTGGTGCCCAGATGGCCTTCTGTTTGTAGACGCGCCGAACAGTGCAGTTCGTATCGTTACAGGCCTCAAGGAAATGTTGGCAAAAAGTAGAAATAAGAGCGAGGGCGGTCGAGCCAAGACCTTAGGGCCACAGCGTCATAGTAGCCCCTGTGTTTTGACTGTCGCTGGCGGCAGTGTTGGTTCGTGTTTTGAATGCAGTGACATTAAGCAGACTTCTTTGGGTGTACCTGGTGCCGCGGTGTTATTGCCAGATGGGAGTGGTGTTTTGTTCGCCGATTCCAGGAACAATGCACTGCGACTAATTTCAGCGCACGGTGTGGAGACGTTCGCTAGCGCACAAGATTTAGCAAATTGTATGGCGTTGGAGTCAGGGGTCACAGACTGTACACATTTAACGGTGTGCAAGTTGAATTTTACCCGCATCCCCAGCCCTCGCCTTGTGTTCTTGGTCTGCAGCGAGCGCTCCCAATCGGTCTCGTTGTTAGTGCCGTGCATCGAGTCCGAGCTCGACGAAGAACTGTCAGGTTTTTGCAGTGGTGCGCCTGTTGGAATGTCACTAGCTCAGGCTCCATTCGACAGGCTGAGGGCTGGGGTTCTGCACAAATTCAAAAGAGGCGCCAATGTGGTAGCTTGCCACGCGGGACGTGAAGACTGCGTTGACAACCCGTGGCGCCCGGAATTCCAGGAGACGCATTAGACGAAATCGGCGCGTCCCTGGTGCTGCCGACGACCCCGGGCGCAAGGAAAAGGGCGCTTTTTTACCCAGAAAGTTTTCACCACCGCCGGTCTTTCTGATGTTCTTGTGTTTGTTTCTTTCGCTTGGGGGTGTCTTTTGCGGAGCCCTCGTACGGGTCACTGCCTGGGCGCCTTTGCTGTGCACTGCTCGACGCCATGTGCCGTACCAGTGTCGCTCAAGTATTTGTTGAGCTGGGTAACCGCCTTTGTGTGGCTTCCTGTGCGACTTGGACGGTCGTCCGTTGCCGTTGGTGCACCTTTGCGTTTTTTGGGACATGTATTCCTTTTCTGCTATCCGGTTGTGGTTGCTTCTCTTATCTCCCTTCTTGACTGCTCTGCCTACGGGAACTGGCCACGTGGCGCCGCGTTGACTTGCTGCGTGTTATCTCTGTGACTGGCGTGTTGTGTTGTAGCTTTTGTTTGAGTGGAGTCTCTCGGCATGGCTAGGACACGGTTTCCCATGGGCCTGTACTTTGCTCGTGTGGTGCTTTTCCTGTATGTTGGCTGCTCAGTGGGTCTGCGGTTATTTCGCAGCTTGCGGGGTTGCGCACTTCCTGCACCCCGAGGGCGTTGCACTTGCGGACGTCATTGACTGCTACAGGGACATGAAGGCTGATAAGAGATGTGAGCTGCAGAGGGACTTTGCAACGGACTACACGATGTGTGTCGCGCTACATTGTGGGATTTCGTGCAGCGCCTAAGCGACAAGGAGCGTCGACGGATGCGCCGTCTTACTGATCGCCACCGCGCGGTGCACGATGCTGAGGCGCGAGGGTTGCTCGGCCTCCCCGAGCGTGCCGTGCCGCACTCGGCGTCGCAAGCGATGCCTGGAGTTGGTGTGGGGAAGCACTATGATTTCACACCGTACGCCGCGACGCAAGAATATGCGATGCTCCCCGTCTCCAGTTGCGACGGTCCGGGTGCGCGGCTGCACCTCACTACCTTTCCGCAGATAAGAAACATAATGCACACTGAGTTCGACAGCATGGGCCCTGCGCGTGCGCTGTCACTGCTCACCGGGGACGAGCTGCTCCCGACGACTGAGCTCGTGCAGGAGTTGGCGTTCTACTTGCGCCGTCGTGTGGAGGAGATCAGGGCTGGGGAAGGTGCGTTCCGTCGCACTGCAGTGGAGCAAGGCGGTGCGGCTGCAGCGGGCGGGTTCGAGGTCCCCTTCTCCATGGAGACTCCGGTGGTGTGCTTCTTCGGCAACGGACGGCTGGCATGGTTGTTGAACAACAGCGGGTTGCTGCCTTTTCCGGTCGTCCCTGTTGGATCACCGGCCCACGCTGCAGCGCGAGAGCGGCGCCAAAGACATCTGCTCGCGCGCGATGGGTTTGTCGCCGAGCTGAGCGGGAGTGGAGTTATTGGAGGTGGATTCAGCACTGTGTTTCCCTGCGAATCCATCTCGGTTCTGGATGCCATGCGCAAGTACCGTCCTTGCCTAGTGGTGGTGGAGCCGCACACCGACCGTGACTGGCTCTGCGACCTTCGTGGCTTCTATACCACACGCGAAGTGCTGCTGCTCGGCCCAGTTGATTCGCCGGCGATGTGTTCCTTCGCGTTTCCCTTCCTCTCGTTCGGTGTCACCCCAGGGCCGACGACCTATTGGATTTACAATGACATGCTCCAGCGAGCAGCCGTGGCGGACCGTATCCGGATGCCAATGGACCCGCCACACGTGTCGCAGGGCTATGCGCGCCACGCAGTCGACAATATTTCATCCTACTTGCTGTCTCCCAATGACTGTTGCGCGTTCAGCAACCAGTACAGGTGCATCAGCTTCGTTCGCAAGGTGTACCCTGTGATCAAGGGATGTGCAGGCGAGGGAGCCCTGGCACCTTTGTGGAAGCAGGCCCACCACGGTAGGCTTGTGCTTCGGAACAGGACGCGCGTGTACACGGGTTATGTGGTGCTGCGATGCGCAAGCACGCCGTGCTCATTTCGTTATCATCCTGCCCCTTCCTCTCACCGATGACCAAAAAGTAAAAAACAATCAGAACCAACACGCACAACCAAGAAAGCACTAACCACAAAACACAATAAAATGGCCTCCCCCGACGTTATTGCGAAACTGGACGCCGCGTTCAGCAAACTGCAGAATGCCAGCGACTGCAACTCGCTTCTCAAGAAGCACCTGACGAAAAATGTGTTTGAGGAGATCAAGGGGCGGAAGACGAAGCTTGGTGCAACCCTCCTGGATGTGATCCAGTCGGGCGTGGCGAACCTGGACTCCGGCGTGGGCCTGTACGCGCCGGACGCGGAGTCGTACACGGTGTTCGCGCCCCTCTTTGATCCCGTCATCGAGGATTACCACAAGGGCTTCAAGCCGTCCGACAGGCAGCCCCCAAGGACTTTGGTGACCTGAGCACGCTTGTTGACGTCGACCCCGACAACAAGTACGTGTTGTCCACGCGGGTGCGCTGCGGGCGGAGCCTTGAGGGCTACCCGTTCAACCCGTGCCTGACTAAGGCGCAGTACGAGGAGATGGAGTCACGCGTGAAGGAGCAGCTGAGCACCATGACGGGCGAGCTGCAGGGGTGCTACTACCCGCTCACAGGCATGACGAAGGAGACGCAGCAGAAGCTGATCGACGACCACTTCCTGTTCAAGGAGGGTGATCGCTTCCTGCAGGCCGCGCGCGCGTGCGAGCACTGGCCCACAGGCCGTGGCATCTACCACAACGAGAACAAGACATTCCTCGTGTGGGTGAACGAGGAGGACCACCTGCGCATCATCTCCATGCAGAAGGGCGGGAACCTGAAAGAGGTGTTTGGTCGCCTCGTGACCGCGGTGGGAATCATTGAGCAGAAGGTGAAGTTCTCGCGCGACGACCGCCTTGGGTTCCTGACGTTCTGCCCGACGAACCTGGGGACGACGATCCGCGCGAGCGTGCACATCAAGCTGCCGAAGTTGGGTGCGGACCGTGCCAAGCTCGAGGAGGTGGCGGCCAAGTACAGCCTGCAGGTGCGCGGGACGGCGGGCGAGCACTCGGACAGCCCGGACGGCGTGTACGACATCAGCAACAAGCGCCGACTCGGCCTGTCCGAGTACCAGGCTGTGAAGGAGATGCAGGACGGCATCCTTGAGCTCATAAAGATTGAGCAGTCGCTTGATGGAAATCAGGATGATAATGCTTTACATAACTTCTTTAGAAGCTTATCAAAAATATAGTCGTCTACTTGACGGAGCTTGTTTTTGAAAAAGATATCTTCCCCTTTTAAAAAATTTTGCTTCATTTTCTTCTTTGTTTGCCCATTTTTAATGTAATATTCTTTTGTTCGTTGTTTACACGTTTGTTATTTATTTGTTGAATTACGATTTCTCTTTTTGTAGTTTACATATAAATGTTAATTGTCTTTTTTACCGCGCCATTACGCTTCTTTTTGCATCCTCCGTACGTTTTTTTCTTATAGCTTCTGCACTTGGCTTTGATGTACGACTTGTTTTTGCAATTCAACCGGAAAGGTGGTTTTTGTGTTCCGCTTTCCGACCCCCTTTCCGTCTCATGAGCGGCAGTGGCAGTCGTTGTGTCGGACTGTTGGTAACGAATGTAAGGAGAGAGCGCAATGTGCACCCTCTCCCACACGCGGTTAGAGGTGTTTAGGCAGCGACGCGTTGTGCGCAGATGCTGCCGGCATTACGCTGAGGGGAAGGAGGATGTAGAGGCCGGGGCGCGATCTGCGTTGCCTCGACGAATATCAACGTCACTTAACAAAGGAAGATGGAAGGAAGCTGGAGTGGGTATGACCTAGATGAATCTTGTGTGTGTTTCTTTGCGCTGTGAGAGAGTCAGTGGCGGACCCCCTCGTACGTCTGGTCACTGTCCCGGAGCCCCTTTCCTGTCCACTGCACCACGACAAGCACCCCGTACCAGTGTCTAGCGCAAGTATAGGATGAGCTGGCGAACCGCCTTCGCGTGGCGGCCTGTGCGACGTGGACGGTCGCCCGACGCCCCACGAGCACCACAGCGTCTCGCTGGGACATCTATTCCGTAACCCCCTACCCACTTGTGTGTTGCTTCTCTTATATCCCCTCTTCACTGCTCTGCCTACGCGGAACTTGTGCCACCGGGCGCCGCGTCTCCCACTTGCACCGAGGTACCACCGCCACGTGGTCGTGTCGGTGTTGATAGCGTAATGTTCGGACATACAGTCGCTCGGGCAGTGGGACGGAGGGAGCAGCGGCGTCCCACGCGCCTGGACAGTGCAGCAGTGCGGCGGCTTTTCCCAGCAAGCCAGCTTGCCCAGTGGCCCTCCGGTTATCTCCCAGCTTGCGGGGTTGCGCACTTCCTGCACCCCGAGGGCGTTGCACTTGCGGACGTCATTGACTGCTACAGGGACATGAAGGCTGATAAGAGATGTGAGCTGCAGAGGGACTTTGCAACGGACTACACGATGTGGTGTCGCGCTACATTGTGGGATTTCGTGCAGCGCCTAAGCGACAAGGAGCGTCGACGGATGCGCCGTCTTACTGATCGCCACCGCGCGGTGCACGATGCTGAGGCGCGAGGGTTGCTCGGCCTCCCCGAGCGTGCCGTGCCGCACTCGGCGTCGCAAGCGATGCCTGGAGTTGGTGTGGGGAAGCACTATGATTTCACACCGTACGCCGCGACGCAAGAATATGCGATGCTCCCCGTCTCCAGTTGCGACGGTCCGGGTGCGCGGCTGCACCTCACTACCTTTCCGCAGATAAGAAACATAATGCACACTGAGTTCGACAGCATGGGCCCTGCGCGTGCGCTGTCACTGCTCACCGGGGACGAGCTGCTCCCGACGACTGAGCTCGTGCAGGAGTTGGCGTTCTACTTGCGCCGTCGTGTGGAGGAGATCAGGGCTGGGGAAGGTGCGTTCCGTCGCACTGCAGTGGAGCAAGGCGGTGCGGCTGCAGCGGGCGGGTTCGAGGTCCCCTTCTCCATGGAGACTCCGGTGGTGTGCTTCTTCGGCAACGGACGGCTGGCATGGTTGTTGAACAACAGCGGGTTGCTGCCTTTTCCGGTCGTCCCTGTTGGATCACCGGCCCACGCTGCAGCGCGAGAGCGGCGCCAAAGACATCTGCTCGCGCGCGATGGGTTTGTCGCCGAGCTGAGCGGGAGTGGAGTTATTGGAGGTGGATTCAGCACTGTGTTTCCCTGCGAATCCATCTCGGTTCTGGATGCCATGCGCAAGTACCGTCCTTGCCTAGTGGTGGTGGAGCCGCACACCGACCGTGACTGGCTCTGCGACCTTCGTGGCTTCTATACCACACGCGAAGTGCTGCTGCTCGGCCCAGTTGATTCGCCGGCGATGTGTTCCTTCGCGTTTCCCTTCCTCTCGTTCGGTGTCACCCCAGGGCCGACGACCTATTGGATTTACAATGACATGCTCCAGCGAGCAGCCGTGGCGGACCGTATCCGGATGCCAATGGACCCGCCACACGTGTCGCAGGGCTATGCGCGCCACGCAGTCGACAATATTTCATCCTACTTGCTGTCTCCCAATGACTGTTGCGCGTTCAGCAACCAGTACAGGTGCATCAGCTTCGTTCGCAAGGTGTACCCTGTGATCAAGGGATGTGCAGGCGAGGGGAGCCCTGGCACCTTTGTGGAAGCAGGCCCACCACGGTAGGCTTGTGCTTCGGAACAGGACGCGCGTGTACACGGGTTATGTGGTGCTGCGATGCGCAAGCACGCCGTGCTCATTTCGTTATCATCCTGCCCCTTCCTCTCACCGATGACCAAAAAGTAAAAAACAATCAGAACCAACACGCACAACCAAGAAAGCACTAACCACAAAACACAATAAAATGGCCTCCCCCGACGTTATTGCGAAACTGGACGCCGCGTTCAGCAAACTGCAGAATGCCAGCGACTGCAACTCGCTTCTCAAGAAGCACCTGACGAAAAATGTGTTTGAGGAGATCAAGGGGCGGAAGACGAAGCTTGGTGCAACCCTCCTGGATGTGATCCAGTCGGGCGTGGCGAACCTGGACTCCGGCGTGGGCCTGTACGCGCCGGACGCGGAGTCGTACACGGTGTTCGCGCCCCTCTTTGATCCCGTCATCGAGGATTACCACAAGGGCTTCAAGCCATCCGACAGGCAGCCCCCCAAGGACTTTGGTGACCTGAGCACGCTTGTTGACGTCGACCCCGACAACAAGTACGTGTTGTCCACGCGGGTGCGCTGCGGGCGGAGCCTTGAGGGCTACCCGTTCAACCCGTGCCTGACTAAGGCGCAGTACGAGGAGATGGAGTCACGCGTGAAGGAGCAGCTGAGCACCATGACGGGCGAGCTGCAGGGGTGCTACTACCCGCTCACAGGCATGACGAAGGAGACGCAGCAGAAGCTGATCGACGACCACTTCCTGTTCAAGGAGGGTGATCGCTTCCTGCAGGCCGCGCGCGCGTGCGAGCACTGGCCCACAGGCCGTGGCATCTACCACAACGAGAACAAGACATTCCTCGTGTGGGTGAACGAGGAGGACCACCTGCGCATCATCTCCATGCAGAAGGGCGGGAACCTGAAAGAGGTGTTTGGTCGCCTCGTGACCGCGGTGGGAATCATTGAGCAGAAGGTGAAGTTCTCGCGCGACGACCGCCTTGGGTTCCTGACGTTCTGCCCGACGAACCTGGGGACGACGATCCGCGCGAGCGTGCACATCAAGCTGCCGAAGTTGGGTGCGGACCGTGCCAAGCTCGAGGAGGTGGCGGCCAAGTACAGCCTGCAGGTGCGCGGGACGGCGGGCGAGCACTCGGACAGCCCGGACGGCGTGTACGACATCAGTAACAAGCGCCGACTCGGCCTGTCCGAGTACCAGGCTGTGAAGGAGATGCAGGACGGCATCCTTGAGCTCATAAAGATTGAGCAGTCGCTTGATGGAAATCAGGATGATAATGCTTTACATAACTTCTTTAGAAGCTTATCAAAAATATAGTCGTCTACTTGACGGAGCTTGTTTTTGAAAAAGATATCTTCCCCTTTTAAAAAATTTTGCTTCATTTTCTTCTTTGTTTGCCCATTTTTAATGTAATATTCTTTTGTTCGTTGTTTACACGTTTGTTATTTATTTGTTGAATTACGATTTCTCTTTTTGTAGTTTACATATAAATGTTAATTGTCTTTTTTACCGCGCCATTACGCTTCTTTTTGCATCCTCCGTACGTTTTTTTCTTATAGCTTCTGCACTTGGCTTTGATGTACGACTTGTTTTTGCAATTCAACCGGAAAGGTGGTTTTTGTGTTCCGCTTTCCGACCCCCTTTCCGTCTCATGAGCGGCAGTGGCAGTCGTTGTGTCGGACTGTTGGTAACGAATGTAAGGAGAGAGCGCAATGTGCACCCTCTCCCACACGCGGTTAGAGGTGTTTAGGCAGCGACGCGTTGTGCGCAGATGCTGCCGGCATTACGCTGAGGGGAAGGAGGATGTAGAGGCCGGGGCGCGATCTGCGTTGCCTCGACGAATATCAACGTCACTTAACAAAGGAAGATGGAAGGAAGCTGGAGTGGGTATGACCTAGATGAATCTTGTGTGTGTTTCTTTGCGCTGTGAGAGAGTCAGTGGCGGACCCCCTCGTACGTCTGGTCACTGTCCCGGAGCCCCTTTCCTGTCCACTGCACCACGACAAGCACCCCGTACCAGTGTCTAGCGCAAGTATAGGATGAGCTGGCGAACCGCCTTCGCGTGGCGGCCTGTGCGACGTGGACGGTCGCCCGACGCCCCACGAGCACCACAGCGTCTCGCTGGGACATCTATTCCGTAACCCCCTACCCACTTGTGTGTTGCTTCTCTTATATCCCCTCTTCACTGCTCTGCCTACGCGGAACTTGTGCCACCGGGCGCCGCGTCTCCCACTTGCACCGAGGTACCACCGCCACGTGGTCGTGTCGGTGTTGATAGCGTAATGTTCGGACATACAGTCGCTCGGGCAGTGGGACGGAGGGAGCAGCGGCGTCCCACGCGCCTGGACAGTGCAGCAGTGCGGCGGCTTTTCCCAGCAAGCCAGCTTGCCCAGTGGCCCTCCGGTTATCTCCCAGCTTGCGGGGTTGCGCACTTCCTGCACCCCGAGGGCGTTGCACTTGCGGACGTCATTGACTGCTACAGGGACATGAAGGCTGATAAGAGATGTGAGCTGCAGAGGGACTTTGCAACGGACTACACGATGTGGTGTCGCGCTACATTGTGGGATTTCGTGCAGCGCCTAAGCGACAAGGAGCGTCGACGGATGCGCCGTCTTACTGATCGCCACCGCGCGGTGCACGATGCTGAGGCGCGAGGGTTGCTCGGCCTCCCCGAGCGTGCCGTGCCGCACTCGGCGTCGCAAGCGATGCCTGGAGTTGGTGTGGGGAAGCACTATGATTTCACACCGTACGCCGCGACGCAAGAATATGCGATGCTCCCCGTCTCCAGTTGCGACGGTCCGGGTGCGCGGCTGCACCTCACTACCTTTCCGCAGATAAGAAACATAATGCACACTGAGTTCGACAGCATGGGCCCTGCGCGTGCGCTGTCACTGCTCACCGGGGACGAGCTGCTCCCGACGACTGAGCTCGTGCAGGAGTTGGCGTTCTACTTGCGCCGTCGTGTGGAGGAGATCAGGGCTGGGGAAGGTGCGTTCCGTCGCACTGCAGTGGAGCAAGGCGGTGCGGCTGCAGCGGGCGGGTTCGAGGTCCCCTTCTCCATGGAGACTCCGGTGGTGTGCTTCTTCGGCAACGGACGGCTGGCATGGTTGTTGAACAACAGCGGGTTGCTGCCTTTTCCGGTCGTCCCTGTTGGATCACCGGCCCACGCTGCAGCGCGAGAGCGGCGCCAAAGACATCTGCTCGCGCGCGATGGGTTTGTCGCCGAGCTGAGCGGGAGTGGAGTTATTGGAGGTGGATTCAGCACTGTGTTTCCCTGCGAATCCATCTCGGTTCTGGATGCCATGCGCAAGTACCGTCCTTGCCTAGTGGTGGTGGAGCCGCACACCGACCGTGACTGGCTCTGCGACCTTCGTGGCTTCTATACCACACGCGAAGTGCTGCTGCTCGGCCCAGTTGATTCGCCGGCGATGTGTTCCTTCGCGTTTCCCTTCCTCTCGTTCGGTGTCACCCCAGGGCCGACGACCTATTGGATTTACAATGACATGCTCCAGCGAGCAGCCGTGGCGGACCGTATCCGGATGCCAATGGACCCGCCACACGTGTCGCAGGGCTATGCGCGCCACGCAGTCGACAATATTTCATCCTACTTGCTGTCTCCCAATGACTGTTGCGCGTTCAGCAACCAGTACAGGTGCATCAGCTTCGTTCGCAAGGTGTACCCTGTGATCAAGGGATGTGCAGGCGAGGGGAGCCCTGGCACCTTTGTGGAAGCAGGCCCACCACGGTAGGCTTGTGCTTCGGAACAGGACGCGCGTGTACACGGGTTATGTGGTGCTGCGATGCGCAAGCACGCCGTGCTCATTTCGTTATCATCCTGCCCCTTCCTCTCACCGATGACCAAAAAGTAAAAAACAATCAGAACCAACACGCACAACCAAGAAAGCACTAACCACAAAACACAATAAAATGGCCTCCCCCGACGTTATTGCGAAACTGGACGCCCGCGTTCAGCAAACTGCAGAATGCCAGCGACTGCAACTCGCTTCTCAAGAAGCACCTGACGAAAAATGTGTTTGAGGAGATCAAGGGGCGGAAGACGAAGCTTGGTGCAACCCTCCTGGATGTGATCCAGTCGGGCGTGGCGAACCTGGACTCCGGCGTGGGCCTGTACGCGCCGGACGCGGAGTCGTACACGGTGTTCGCGCCCCTCTTTGATCCCGTCATCGAGGATTACCACAAGGGCTTCAAGCCATCCGACAGGCAGCCCCCCAAGGACTTTGGTGACCTGAGCACGCTTGTTGACGTCGACCCCGACAACAAGTACGTGTTGTCCACGCGGGTGCGCTGCGGGCGGAGCCTTGAGGGCTACCCGTTCAACCCGTGCCTGACTAAGGCGCAGTACGAGGAGATGGAGTCACGCGTGAAGGAGCAGCTGAGCACCATGACGGGCGAGCTGCAGGGGTGCTACTACCCGCTCACAGGCATGACGAAGGAGACGCAGCAGAAGCTGATCGACGACCACTTCCTGTTCAAGGAGGGTGATCGCTTCCTGCAGGCCGCGCGCGCGTGCGAGCACTGGCCCACAGGCCGTGGCATCTACCACAACGAGAACAAGACATTCCTCGTGTGGGTGAACGAGGAGGACCACCTGCGCATCATCTCCATGCAGAAGGGCGGGAACCTGAAAGAGGTGTTTGGTCGCCTCGTGACCGCGGTGGGAATCATTGAGCAGAAGGTGAAGTTCTCGCGCGACGACCGCCTTGGGTTCCTGACGTTCTGCCCGACGAACCTGGGGACGACGATCCGCGCGAGCGTGCACATCAAGCTGCCGAAGTTGGGTGCGGACCGTGCCAAGCTCGAGGAGGTGGCGGCCAAGTACAGCCTGCAGGTGCGCGGGACGGCGGGCGAGCACTCGGACAGCCCGGACGGCGTGTACGACATCAGTAACAAGCGCCGACTCGGCCTGTCCGAGTACCAGGCTGTGAAGGAGATGCAGGACGGCATCCTTGAGCTCATAAAGATTGAGCAGTCGCTTTAATGCCTTTCTGACGCTTCATTCTACATCACTCTTTTGTTTGTGTCCCGATGTGTCATGTCAAAAACGTGCAATATTTTGTAGAATGTTCTTAATATGTCCATTAAAAGTGCAATAATGTTCTGCTTTTCTTGTTTGCTTAGCTGAACTTTAGCTATTGATGTACTTTTCTTTTATTGGGCATATTGTTCTTCTGTATTTGAAGATTTTTTGTTTTCGGATTTTTGTTTCACGCGCGCTTTTCCTTCTTGTGAGAACGATTTTTTTTTTTTGCATCTTTTGTTGATTTGCAATGCCACGGAATACCTGAAAATGACGTTTTATTACTGCGTTCCAAGGAGGTTTGTCACGGTGCCGAGCAAAAAATCAAAATCAAAAATAAAATTAAAATAGGAAAGTAGTCCGTGCCTGTTGTGCTCGTCGATTGTGCCTTTTTCCCTTTTTGTTTTTTTTTTGCTGTTGGCCCCACTCGCATCACCGCATGGCTAAATTCCTGGTTCAATATCCCCTTCCCTCTCTTCAACGTTTTTTTTAAATATTACTTTCCTTCCACGAACTATTTTCAACAGACCTTAGGACTTTTTCCTCATTCTTTTGTTTTACACTTCTCTGCGCACAATTTTGTTTGCGCTTTACTTGTCGGCGTTTCTTATTTGTCCTCTTCTAAACACCTTTTATGTCATTCTCTTTTTGTGTTCGGCTTTGCCACCGTCAGTGGTGACTTTTCGCTGTTGATGTGACTTATTGTTTTTTTTTTTGTTTTTTTTTTTTTTGGTGTCTTTCTGTTTGTTATTTTTACTTCTTGTTCGGCACATCTCTTTGGTCTGATAAAGAAGGGGAAGGGGAAGAAAAGTGGAATTAGAAAAGTATTATCATATACGGCAAAGACAATCGGTAGAGTGTTGGACCACTTGGTGTGCAAAGGTAAGACTGGTACGCGGTCGCTGGCAGGGTGGTGTACAAGTACGTAATTTTGCGGGATTCGCTTCTCTTGTTCCTTGACCTGTGCACTTTCTGTGGTGCTGTGCTGCTTTCCAGGTGTTGTGTTGTGACGAGCGGGACCAATTTCGTTGGCTGGTCATTGCATACCACTAACGAGCACTATGGTTTCCTGTGTTGTCAACGTGGAGCATGAACTTCAAGAGAATGTGGGCCGAAGAGCGGATATGTCTCCGATGGTCAACATGACGTGGGAGAACCTGACTTATCGTGTTTCTGTAAAGGGTGCGCAGAAGAAAACACTTCTGCATAATGTTAGTGGCACAGCTCTCGGTGGACGCGTTCTGGCAATCATGGGACCGTCTGGGGCAGGTAAGACAACTCTCATGAGTGCCATCACTGGGAGGCTGAGTAATACTGAGAAAAATCTTGAAGGCTGCTGCTTTCTTAATAATGCAGTTTACACGGAGCACTACAAGGGGCTTGTGTCGTTTGTAGCGCAGGACGACATTGTCATGGCGTTGGACACTCCGCGGGAGGCCGCCTATTTTGCGTGCCGTGTGCGGCTTGGACTGAGCAAGGAGGAATCAAACAAGCTAGTGGATGGGGTCATTGAGCGTCTACATCTCACACAGTGTCAGAACACCATTCTTGGGATTCCAGGACTTCTCAAGGGTGTCTCTGGTGGGGAGAGAAAGCGAGCCAACGTGGCCAGTGCCTTAGTCACGAATCCCTGCGTTATAGTGCTAGACGAACCGACGACAGGTCTGGACTCGGTGAATGCCCTGCGCGTGGGGCAAATGCTTCAGGAGTTGGCCAAGAGGGAGAAACGTACGGTAATTGCCACGGTGCACTCTCCCTCTTCCGAACTTGTAGAGACGTTTGACGATCTTCTTCTTCTTTCTAAGGGCCACGTTGTCTACCATGGACCAAGGGAGGGTGCGGCTGATTACTTTGCAAGTCATGGCTACATTGTTCCTCCGTGCACAAATCCTTGTGAGTATTTTATGGAAATTCTTCAGCAACCAGACAGCGTACAGTCGGCACTATGGGCTGCATGGGATAACTACGTGGAATCTCCAGCTGCGCTAAGTAATCCCTGTATGACTAAGGTACAGAATCCGCAGGATGAAGACAATGGGTTTCTCAGGCAACAACTAGAACTAAAGGGATCTAACAGCTGGATCCAGCTGATCGAGCTAACAACACGTGCCTTCCGCACCTATCCACGCCACCCCAGCGCTGTATTTGTCAGAGTCGTTCAAACACTCTTCGTTGCCTTAATTACAGGCCTGTTCTACTTTAGGATGACCATTGATCAAGGCGGTGTAAAGGACCGCCTCGGCTTGTTATTTTTTACGGTTGTCAATGCAATGTTCGCATCAGCCATGCATGGAATTACTGCCTACCCACCAGAGCGTGCGGTATTTCTCCTCGAACAGTCTACGGACTCCTATAGCGCTCTCATGTACGTGCTTGGGAAGTTCATTGCCGAAGTACCGTTCCAGATCGTATTCCCCACAGCCTTTGTTATTATGACGTACTTCATGGTCAACCTGTACAACTCGGTCGCCGCCTTTTTTGTGTACTGGTTTATTCTAGTACAGCACGCCATTACGTCGTACGTTTTCGGCATGATGTTTGCAACCTTCTTTAAATCACCCACAACCTCCTTTTCTCTGGTCCCAGTTGTGTTCATTCCTTTGCTCATTGTGACTGGTCTGTACGCAAACACCGAGCGGCTCGACCCCTATTGGCTATGGTTGAGCTACATCTCCTTCCCTCGTTTCGCATTTATGGGCACTGTCCTAAATGAGTTTGGACGATTGGAGAAGATATGTGACCCACCAACCGCTGACTGTTGGTATACCGACGGGCATACTGTGATTGAAATGCTTGGATTTGAACATTGGAGCTACTGGATGACCTTTCTCGCGATGCTCGCTTACACGATCGTCCTTCTTCTCATTACTGCCCTCTCACTATTTATTCAAGGGAGGCAAAGCAAGGGAAAATTGGTCTTTAAGAGAAATCTTGCCGCTCGCAGTTCAGCGTCAGCTTGATCTGTGTCCGGGCTAAGGCAGCTAAAGGAAAAAAAGAAAGAAGCCAGTGAAAACAAAATACACACACGTGTTTGTATTGGTGCGGGTACATATAGCAGTGGGCACCGCTGGACGGTGAGTGTATAAAAGTTTTCAGAGTCCGTACCCTTCCCGCCTCCCTCCCTCCCACACCCCCAATACACCTCATTCTTAGTGATGTTGGAGGGGTGCCGAGGAGGATTTGTGTGCTTGCCCGTTCCGTATCGCCACAAGAGGTCAAAGAGCGGGCGCCAACCTCCCCTCCTCCGGCCTCGCTCAACGCACCCCCTTCCTTCTTCACAGTCCTCTTTTTGGTCTTTTTAAATTTTTTTTCTCGGTGCGATTTTTATCATACCACAGGACCGATAAGGGACCACCCCATTGGAACAGTTTGGCAGCCCTGCCGGAGATACCTGTGTTTTTGTATACCTTCGCTGTTGATGAGTAACCTTTAAGTAACACGAAATTTCATTTTACATGAGCTCCCCCGGGCAAAAAGTGAAGCAGTCACGCGCCCCCACAACGACGTGCTCCCTTTTTTTCTCGAGCACCCACGTTGACCAGCCATCGGAGTGCCGTTGATGTAATGTGCAGTGGAAGGTAGCTCTCTTGCCACCACCGTCTTGCGTCTTCTTTCGCTTTTCGCAAGGGGTTTACGACGAGGGGGTGCTTAGGAGGCGGTGGTGAGTGCACGTGCTTGGGTTCTTGTAATAGTGCCTGTGGGCGGGCCTCACAGGCACATTGCGAGTGCGAGGGAAGGTGCAACACGGTGAAAAATGGCCCCGTCCTCAGCAGAGTTGTATTTAAAGTGTGTTTGGTGATATTTTAGTGTTCCTCTGTCCCTTTTATCTGTCCTATAACCTTCACAGGCAAACATACACAGCGGCTCGCTCTTTTACATCCAACGATGCACGAGTCGACCGGGAGCGCCGCTATACTGCTGTGATTTTGAATGCAACGTGTTTCGTGGCGGATGACGTAGAACCCTAACTCCTTTCCATGAGGGAAAAAAAAAAAAACAATAATTGAGGTAATTGCAGAACGTCTCACCTGTCTGTTGTTGTTTTTTCGTAATTCGTAGTTCTTCGGCATGTTGGCTGCTTGTTTTCTCGCTTCCCCCTTCCAATATTTACACCTCTCAAATGACTCAACGTGTGTATCTTGGCCGCAGGCAGCACATTGTTATCGTTCCTTCTTTGTAAAAGGAAACATTGGGAAGTCAGCAAAAGAGACGGCCGTTTTTAGTGACTTAACAGTGGAGAACGAATGGCAAGTGTAGTCGCACATGGTTGTGGCGCTCAATACCCGTTCGTCAATGTTGTCCGCCCATCTCAAACGCCAACTTTGTGGAGTATATATAAAACTCTCTCTACATCTCTCACTATTCCCCACCCCACCAACCACCACTTTTCCTCCTTCTTTTTTTTATGCTCGTGTATGTGTGTACTTTGTAAGAAGAAATTGAGCGAAAACTCACTGCCCTCCAGCCTCCTTACCTTTTACGGACAATTTTAGTTGTTTTGTAACAAAACCACTTCTTATGTCGCTCTTTTGGCTCTTTCTTTTCCCGCTTTGTGTTGTCTTACTACACACATCTGTTTATTTGATTTCTCTAGCCGCCGCTAAACAATAAATCCCTCATCCCGTCCAGTCCGGTTTAAAATGGCAACGAATTGTATGTACGTACGCCGGTGTTTCCCCTATTGCGACTTGCTCCTCAGCGGGTGGCTATGGAAACGTGTGATCCGTCTTCTTCACCGCCTGTTGTCTTTTCTGTTTTTTTCTTTCCGTTTTGATGGCGGGCTATGGCTCTGGTCTTTTGCACATCTGCTATCTTCCTCATGTTGCTAGTGACATCCACTCGAGGTTCATTTGTCCACTCCCCAGTCAAATGAGCCTGCGAGTGGGAAACGTCAGGGGGGCCGAGCCAATCGACCGAAGGAACTTCTGGGTCGCCCCCCCTGTGGTTCACGTAGTGAACCGCCATAGCCCAGCCGAGGTACCACTCAATCTCTCGGTCATAGTTGCTCGAACTGCTCAACGTGTGGAAATCTCAAGCTTCACAAAGCCGATCAGCACACTTTCAGAGGACACCGGGTCTGCTTTGGCGTTAGATACCTCTGTTCCACCCTTTTTCAAGGTTCATGTATACGTGTGGAATGACACAACGCTCCGTGAGATTGTGGAGGAAGTAATGCATTCCAGTGCAGCTGCCAGGTGTATATTTCTCTCTCCTACCTCGAGCATCTCTCTACCGTCACACTCTCAGAGTGATCAAAAGGGAGATGAGAGCACTGATGAAGAATACAACGATGTTATTGATGCTAGGTCGGAATGTGAGGTGGAGATTCGACACGAAAACGACGTGGAGAAGCCCACGAATGGGGAGAGCTCTGGGCGCTTGAGTAATGCTGAAGGTGATAGTGTAAGCTCTGTGCCGCCATTGAAGCGCGGGCGTGTTGAAGTGGATGTGAGCAGCGGTGACGATGACGATGACAACCAAGAGGAAGAAGTCCGGCCCCAGCGGCCTGCCACCGAAATTGCAGAGGATGTAAGTGACCGTTCCACTCTGCAACCACCCTCAACAGTACGCGTCCTGCGGGCATTTGTGGACGACAATCGAAGACCGCAGATTGACAATATAACAGCTTTGCGCATAGACAAGCCAGTATTTCACAAGGGCGACTTCATCACGATAAAGGAACTTCGCTTCCCCAGGAAGGGGCTGCGCGGATGGCGGAGCGGCGATATGTTAGTGCTAGTGCCCGTCTTTCCACGCAACCTCGCTACAGGGCGGTAGGATACTAATTCACTGCGCCAGTGATAGCTCTCCAGTACGCGGATAAATTTTTCGTAGTCGTAATTCTGTGGAGCGACCTGCGGAAGTGGTGTTGCGTCGTGAGAAGGATGGGGATCGACTCGTGTATGTGAAATGCTGTGCAACGTCTCTATGCCCTGGCTGTCGCATCCGTTCGTCTCCTGGGCGTTTTCTTTCTCCTTTGCACGTTTTTTGCCTTTATCCGCTCATATGACCTTTTTACTGTGCTGCATTTTTTTTTTTTTTTTTTTTTTTTTTTTTCTTTTTTTTTCTTTTTTTTTTTTTTTTGTGCATTTGTTTGTCTGTCTCGTTGCCCTTATGAACTGTGGGACACTCTGTGGAGAAGAAAAGAAAATGAAGGCAAAACAAAACAAAAAATCTCCCTGTGGTTTTTCAATTTTGGGACGTCCATATTTTCAAATGATGTTTCTATATGTTTTATCCACTTCATGCTCAGTTGTGGCCTTCCTCCCTCATCCTCTGTCTTTATACACATACAAGCGAGCTACCAACGTGGCCTCCGACATATAGCACTAAGAAAGAGAGAAGTTCAAATCTAGACAAGGGGTAGAGAAGTGGCCCCTCGTTCAGAGTAAGCGTGCGTGTGTGTGTGTTTGTGTGTGTGTCGCTTTTTGCTCCCTCGAGGTGTGTGAAGAAAGAAGTGGGTAACGTGAGGTACTACTTCTGGCTTCGGAGTGCACGAGGGGTACAAAACAACAGGTCGGATTTGGAGGGGTTAGGGCACCGTATACGGCACACTGCTTTTCTTGTCTTTGTAGCCGGTGGGTTGTTGTAGTGATTCCATTTTAAAAAAATGGATGGCGATGACATTAATCTGAAGGAGGCCCTTGATGTCGCTGTCGATGCGGCAAGGAAGGCGGGTAGGATTATGTGGAGCTTTTACCAGTACCGTCGCGAAGATGCCGCTGCTAAGGCCACGAAAATGCTGAAGAACAGCAGTGATGATAAAAACAATCGCAACAGTGGTGGTGCAGATGATGGTGATTCGAAGGAGGAGCGAACGCACGGCGTCTCTGAGCTCCTGGGTGTGGAAACAAAGTCGTCCTACTCTGACCTTGTCACACGCTACGACAAGCTGTGCGATGAGACGATCATGAAGACGATCCAACAATACACTACGCGTGTTGAGCGTGAGAAGCATGATGCTGGCTTTGCATCATTCCACTTTGACTTCATTACGGAAGAAATATGCCCTGATAAGCCTCTAACGGATGCCCCGACGTGGGTTGTTGATCCCATTGACGGTACAATGTCCTTTGTGCACGGCGCGTGTGATTGCTGTGTGAGTATCGGGCTTACGATTCACAGGAGGACCGTACTCGCTGTTATTTACTGCCCATTCATTTCTGCACCTCTTGCGCCACTAACAAGTGTGCTGACGCCTATGGCGGCCCCCGCTGGTGAGCTTTACACTGCCATCCGGGGGGAGGGGGCCTTCCTTAATGGTCGGCCGATACGTATGCAGGACGATGTAAAACCAAAACGAGCCCTTGTGAACTTCGGGTACCCCATGCGTCCCTGTCTTTCAAGAGCGGAACAACAGCAATATGCTGCGGATCCTGAAAAAGGAAAGCAGGAAAAACACAAAAAAATGATTCATGCTGCGGCCCATATTCGAAGGCAACTGACAAAACAACCCGTTCAGGGTGTGCGGAGCTATGGGGCCTGTGCACTCGTTCTTGCAATGATGGCAGCAGGTCGGATCGATCTCTACATGGAGCCTTCCGGCAAGATATGGGACGTGTGCGCTGGCAGCCTGTTGGTGACGGAGGCGGGTGGTGTTGTGAAGAATTTATCCGGAGGGGAGTTTGGTATGGAAGGGATGACGACTATCATTGCAGCAGCCAATGAGGATTTGTGCAACTATGGTGTGGAGCTGTGCAATGAGGTGCAGTATGAGCATTTTTGGATGATGTGAGGTAGTACTCGTTTTTGTTGTTGTGCTTTGAGCAACAACTACCGCAGCGTGGCAGAATTACACGTCGTACGATGAACTGCTTTCCTGTGTTCCACTTTGGGATTTTGTGCAGCTATTGCCCACCAGAAGATGTTTGGCTGGGATGAGGGCGTATGTTGCTCATTGTATACATCCGCGTGCAGCGGTGGATTCGGCCACAGTTTCTTGTGCCTCCACCGGCGCGCGTAGTTGTGATGCTCCCTCCTACTCCCAGCAGAATGCCAGTCTCATTTCACAGTCAAGCCATTGCCACGCCCTCTTTGTTAGCCAATTCAAAAAAAGAAAAAAAATCGACGGCAACGAGATGATGATTAGTGGATGCACCGGTAACGTCCTCCTACACGTGGAGACGGTTTGGTCCTGAAGTGTGACCGACCAGGCGACAACAGGTCAGGCGTGTGGACGAGAAGTTAATAGCTGACTTCTGAAGTAATGCATTAGTGTCCGCATCCCCGTTCAAATACATCTGGCAGCACGAGTGCAAAGTTTGGAATTTCATCAATGCACCAGGGAGGGGATAAGTGGGCAAGAGTGTGCTGACCTACAGCTCACTGAACGTAGACACCTCGATGGGGCGTATACATTAATTACTCCATTCTTTAGGACCATACGTGCACGGTCGTTCCCCCCTTCCCTCACTTCACCTTTGCTTGGTAATGCGACTCAACTCGATGTTTAACTTCCACTTCTCTTTCCCCCCTCTCTACAACACACACGCACACATGTACGTGCTCCAAGTTGTCATTTTGCAAACCATGGACTCTCCTGAACCCGGGGCTCCTGCTGAGAATGAAAACTTGCGGAAGGAAGTGCGGAACCCAAATGTGTGGCATATATTGCTGTTTAGCTTTGTCAACGGGGCCTGTTTTTCAATTTGGCAGTCGCAGATATTCCAAGTGATGATCAGCCGCATTGGCGGTAACCCCACCGTTGGGTGGTTGTCAGCTGCGTCTGGGATCACACAGATTGTTGGTGCGCTCATCGTCAGCGCCGCTGGCAACACGCCGCGGCAGACTATTTGCAGGCTTGGTGCTCTAGTTTGCTTGGTGTCTGTGGCAATAACAATTTACGGCGTTATAACTCTGGAGGTCGTTCTATTCTACTATGCATCGATGCTCTGGGGCATCTACGGTGGGATGGCTTTCACAGCAACAGAAGCTCTCTTTGCTGACAGCGTTGAGACCGGGAAGCGTGGATTTGTGTACAACCTGAAGTGGATCAACGAAGCGGTAAGCGGCTGTGTAGGATCCGTTGCGTGCCTCCTTATGCTGATCTACCTGGGTAATGACTGGGACATGGGCACCATGCAAGTGCTCATGTACGTGGGGCTCGCGCTCCACCCTATCTGCTGCTACATGCTGCTTGCCGTAAAGGACAGGTACGCGCTGGTTGAGAAGAAACGCCCAATGCCTACAAAAGAACCTTCCAGGATCAGAAAGAAGAGCAAAGAAACGCGGGTGAGCAAAGGTGGTACGCTTAGACGCTCCACCATTTCCAATGGATATGGTGACTCGGAGCGCGAGTCACTTGTCGCCAATCAGGAAAATGACAGTTGTTGTGGCCGTCTATCAAGGAACGTTAAACGCTGTGTGCGATGGCTATTTGGAATGGGGGCGTTACCGTATTTCCTTTGTCTTGTGAGCCTTCTTGTCTCTGTCGGATCTGGAGTGACTCTTCCTTACATTGGTCTTTATTTCACGAATGACCGCCATGTGAAGCCAGTTGTTCTCATGAGTATGAGCATCGCTGTTAACGTTTTTATCGCCTTATCTTCGATGTTGGTACACTACTTGACCGAACGGTGTATGGACCGTGTGACAGCTACCGTTATTGTGCGTACAGTGGCTGCTGTTTTTCTCCTCGTCATGGGCTTGACCGAACTGTCGCTTTACATTCTTATCCCAATGTACGTTATACGACAGGCTTTGATGAATTCTACCACTGGGATCACGCGCAGCATCCTCATGGACTGCGTTGAGAAGGAAAATCGCGCTAAGTGGTCGGCCTTTGAAAGCTTCTCCTCGTTTATCTGGTCCGCTAGTGCAGTGGCTGGTGGTTATATTGTGGAAGTGAAGGGCTACAAGTACACGTTTGTCATCACAGCGATCATCCATCTTGCTGCGATGGTTGTGTCTATCCCGAGCATATTTGGAGTGCGGGAGCTTGACAAGTTTTGTTGCTCAAATGATGAAGGGGTGGAGGAGGAGGAGGGAGAAGAAGAAGAAAAGGAGAATTAAAGGGACTGGAGAATGCGAATAACGTCAGAAGGTAAGAAAACAGTGTAGTGCGTAGGGAGGAAAATGCGTGTAATCAGTGAGGGCGAAAAGGTTGGCAGGAACAGCGAACTGGGCAGTCGCGACAAGAAGTAGGTTGTGTGGTGGGGGCAACGGGCGGGGTCTGCTTCCTTATGCTACTAACCCTCGCAGGCTCTCTGTATTCGTGGCGTGTGCCGTGGCAAAGGTGAGTAGAAGTAAGGAAATGCGTTCCGATACCACCGGGACACAAGCGATGCAACGCTGAATGCCCAGGCACCTCAATCGAAACCCGCCTATCGTCCACCACATCCTACGAGTGAGCTTATTCCATTTCCCACGCTCACTGAAATGCCTCGTTAGTTCGTCCTGTGTTGAACTCCTTAAAAATGTTTGATCGTCTTGTTTTGTTTTGTTTCTTTGAGGGGAAACAGAACAACAAAATGGGAGAGAGAAGACTACTGCTTCGTTTTTGCGCTTCGTATATTTTTTACAAACGTTAGTGTCGCTGCCTCTTGAGGGAGTTGTAAGGTATAGAAAATGGCCAACTCATGGGTGAGGGTGCTTCTTTTCAAGCATTGTTTACTATTTAGCATCCTCTTGTGTCTATCCTCGATTCCTTTGCGTGGCGCGCAGCTGCAGCCGGTAACACAATATCTATTTGTTCGTTTGTCTATTACTGATTTTTCTTTTTAGTAATGTGTGAGCGTGTGCGCCTGTGCACATGCAATATTGTACGATGGCACTTTTTTTGCTCTGCATTGCCACCTGTGTGGCTCCCACCACCACTGCCGTCCCATGTAAGCCATCCCGGGGCGTCCCTGGGACGGTATCAGCAATCGCCAAATTAAGTGGCCGCAAGGCGGTGCCTCACTCCGTTCCGAAACACAGAGGCCACTGGGGGTGCGAGGAGACTGTTGAGGAAGTGTGTGTGATTGGTAATGTGTGTGTTAGTGGTTATTCACACTTGTATTCCCTGCGGGCTAGAGGGAGGTTAAAGTGAGTGGTAGTTCTTAAAGGAAGTAGAGCCCATTTACCGCGTGTGTATTTTCCTGCATAATCACGAACTGGGGTGTGCATAAGTTTGTGCTTGAATTCATCCCTGTGGGGAGTTAGTTGATGAGGAGGTCGTGGGATGGAGAGGGAAAGTAGAAGCGGAAATATGGGTGTGGAGGGAGGGGCAGTTCAGCAAGAAAATTATGCTACAACCCTCTCCGACATTGAGCGTCCGTGGTTACTGCCGGTGGACGGATTTGATGTAAACCACACTTCTGCTTCAATGCCCATGCTCCCCCTACAGGCAGATGCCCCTTCGTAAGGTTAATTTTCCACAGTATTGCGGGCCTATCTCTTAGGCTGTGTGGCGCGTTTCGTTGCTTGAGCTCTTGGTTAGTGGTGCACCGCTTCGCCTCTTGTCCCAACACTTAGAATGTAACTTGAAAAAATATTAGGTAATGCCACACACTCCAGTCGAGCACACTGAAGGGATTGGTGAGGTTTGGTTGACGAGTCCGAGGCGGATGTAAGACGACATCAGAATTACATTGCCATGGCCCTGCCCCTCCTCCACATGCTTCAACAGAGGAATATTGGACGCGCCGAGGCGATTGCGCGACAAATGGTGGGGGCAATGGGGTGATGGTGCTGGTGCGGTCCAGGAACTGTTGAAGCTTTTGGAGAGCTCCAAAGATGGGCAACTGGATGAAGAGAACGAGGACGAGGATGCAATATCGGGAGAGTCAGAGGAAGAAGAGGCGGAGGGCGATGAAAGGGAGTTGAGTGACAGCACGGAAGATAGTTCAGACGACAGTGGTTGTGAGAACGAGGACGGTAGTGTTCAGGCCGATACCGTCACGGGTGAAGGGGTGGTTTTGACCTCACTCCGAGAGATTTTGGAAAGGATACGTGCCAACCAGGCGGACGTAGATGTGCTTGGCCCTCGCCGGTGTCAGAGGAGAATGGAGGTCTAACTCCTCTGCACACTGGCAAGGAGCAGGAGGAGGAGGAGGAGGAGGAAGAGACGGAAGAAGAAAGGCGTATATTTGGCGATATAGAGCGTGCAGTGAGGCGTGAAATGGATCGTCTATCTCTGGTCCGAAAGCACAGGTGATACAGTGAGGGAAAAGCGAGTACACAAATGATATTAAACATTGTTGATAGCGCACGAAGTGCAGCCCGATGTTAGCCAAACGTAGTTGGATGTCGTACAGGCTGTTGCCTTCGTATTACCATTATTATCACGTTGAAAAACAAAAAATGAGTTGGGAGCTTGGCCCGTCTCGCGCTGTAGTGCTCACCGTACAGGTAGATGGTGATTCGGCAATTTCAAAACTTTGGAGTGGGGCCGTACTTTCCATTGGTGGCGCAGGGCCATCACACAATACGGAACCGATCCGCGTGAACTTGAAAAATGCGGCTGCTTTTGGTCTGCTTCCTTCACTCATTATCGACTTTTTCACATTGCACTTCGGTGTAGTATCGTTGTCACCTCATGGATGTGCACCAGTTGGCTTAGTAATGCTTTGCGGGAATTACGTTCTGGGCCATGTCTTTGCTTGTTTGTTCTGGTGTGTTCTTTAGAGAAGAAAAGACACAGGTTAACTTGACGGAAAAAAAACAGGAGAGAAAAGAAGAGTCTAAAACTCTTCTTGAATTTGTTCCTGTGTGTAAGTGTGTGCGTGTGCATCATCTCGCCTGCTTAGCTTTCCAGGCGTTAGTTGTTAGTCTGGGTTCTCTCTCTCTCTCTCTCTCTCTTTTTTATTCTTTTTTTTCTATATATATATTAGGTTGCCACTTTTTTTCGGCTTCATGCTATTACGGCGAATGGCAATTGGCAAGTCGACACGGTGCCGGTGCGAAAATTACTAGTACGCGCAAGAAACTTTCCCAGTAGCTGAAAGGGGACAGTGAGTGGTCTCTCCCCTAGTGATTGTGAGGCATGGGGAGGATTCAGCGCCTTTTGCTCGACAACTCGCATGCCCTACGTTCGCTCTTCGGCATCGGCGACGACGGCGTCAGTTATGTCCTTCCAGGACATGCAGCGTTGCATACGGCAAAGTATGGTACCCACGTGCTTCTCGCTTCACAGCCTCTCACAGTGGATGAATTAGCTGACTTGGTGAATAAAACGCTCTCTTTGCAGTTGTGCTCTGCGAAGATGGTGGGGGTGCATGGTACTCTTAAACGGCTCAGTAACGCGTTGATGTCGGAGGAGTGTTGCGGAAGCGTGCCGAATCCTGATAGAGATGTGTCAAAAAAACGTGGAATCAGTTGTGCGATTGCTGCTCGCGGTTGATCCCCAGTTCCGTGTGTCGCCTGGCGGCTACGTTTGCTATCCCAACCTGCCATCGCTGTTTCCTTGCTTCTAGTTCGGTGTGCACCAACGGTAACTGGATGAGTTCAGCACGCACAGTTGTGCGGACCGCTGAATCCGAAGCAAAGCGCCGTGGCAGGAAGAAGGGTGGTGGCGGTAGACTTCGCTGCGGTGATGGTTCTGCTTGCGCTACAGCACGTGGTGATAAAGGCCAAGGATGGAGTTACATTTTAAGTCTCTGGTGTTTGCTTGACTCCCTTGCTGAGTGTGAAGTGGGGGGGAGGATCCAACCTGGAGGTCGCGCGTGCAATGTGAACTCGGGATGCGGACACGATACCAGCAGGGGCGAGGTAACGGTGTCTGAAAAGTTAGTCGATAGCTGGATGGGAGCATTTGATGCTGGAGACGTCCCATCGATTCTCTGTGGAGGTGGAACTGGGAGCGGATGTGGAGGCGGTCATCAAACTGCTCGTCGTGCTGTGCCGCCGCTGGAGTTCCGTGAGTGCGTGGAGGGAAGCGATGCGTTGAGACGCTGGCACACGGAGGCGAAGGAGGGCTTTGTGAGCGAGTTACTGACAGTAAAGCCTTTCCATCCCCTTCTGCAAGGAATCTTTTGCAGCAGGTGAATTTTCACCTTGGATATCTCTTCAATCTTGTCATTGCTGCGCCTATCACCTTAGGACGCCTCACAGCACTCATTCAGTGGGACGAGTTGCCCTTTTCTGCCTACTACCGCTCGTTCCTGCACTTTCTTGTTGTGTACACTGCTTGCTCCGCTGTGGCACAAATGGAGCGTCACGAAATGCGACGGCGCGTGACGGAGCAAAAGTGGAGGAGCCTGTTATGGCCTCGTGTGCACGAAAAATGGGAGCGACAGCAACTCTCAAGGCGCTTTGCCTCCTTTGGGTGCGCGGAAGGTCTTGTGGCAGCACAGCCAGTCGGTGACGGGCAAAAAAACAGCAATGCCAGTAGTGGTGATAATGGCACGGCAAGAAGCCCAGCACCAACGGGGGAGGTGTACGAGGCATGGGTGCGCTGCAACTCTGGACCGGTCGTAAACCCAAAGTGTTCAGATATTTGTCGCTGTGTGCTTTTCCAGCCCCACAAGGAAATGACCCCACTTGATGCCACAACACGTACGCCGTCGGAAGTGCTTGAAGCGGTGCTCCAGGCGGTAGAAAAAAAGCCAGAAATAGAGAAGCGGGCCTGTGGCAGTTGTCAAGGGGGAAGTGTTGCCAGTGAAGCTGCGAATGGCATGGTAGTCTTTGCCCTGTCCCCTTACATCATTGAGCAGCGCATATGCCGGTTCGTTCGGTTGTGGTGGTTTCTTGAAGGAAAAGATGCGGCGCGGAAGCCCTCTAATAATGCTGTGATTACTGTAAAACGGCTGTGTCAACTTTGCCTGTGGGAACACGAATATGGTCCCCGCGCTGCGCCGCGTATGATGCTGCACTACTTGCGCTCCGTGTCGAAGGCGTAGATAACGTTCTCCGGCTCAAACCACCACCCTCATCGGAGACGAAGTCAACCGGGGAAATAAATGAAGATGCGGGGAAATGGCGTGTGGTCGTTCCACTCATTACAAGGGACGACAAGACTTCACCCATAGGAAGACGCTGAATGGGCCTATAACTTGCCTAACTGAGTGAGTAGCCAGGGTTGTGTGTGTGTGTGTGTGTGTGCATGTTTCCCTACACATCTCTGCACCGCTCTTGGTAGTATTGTTATCCTTGTGTGCTATGAATCGGCTCGCGTTCAACTGTTTTGTGGCATTCCTCGCAACAAAAACAAATGCTGTTCACGTGAGTCTAGAGATACCTATGCCTTCATCTACTTGCTTGTAGAACTATAAGTGGAAAGGGAACGTGCGGACATTCATTGCCATTGCATTCCACGGCTTCAAAATCAGCAAGTGCACATAAGGAGAAACAGAGAGCGACTGTAACAGACAACACGGAATGCACACGCAGTAGGTGGCCACTGTTCGCAATTCGAGGAGTGGTGCGTTGTGTCTTAGAAACAGCGCATGTCAAGAACCGTCACGTTGGTCTTTCGCCGCAGTTCGCCTTGCCTCATCTCCTGTCGCGCGTTTAATGTACGGAAAATTGGCGATGAATCCACAAATGCACGCCGCCCCCAGTCCCGCGGGGATTTTCAGGAATGCACGACACTCAGTAACATTATCCCGTCGGAAGCGCTGCTGCTTCTTTGGCGGCATGGAGAAGGTTGAAAACGGGTGTAGTGTTGAAGAGTCAACAAATTCTATCAAAGGCCTAGGGGCAACTGCAAGCACTCTGGCTTATGTACCACCTTCTGGTGGTTGATCGCCCGTTTCCTGGGCTCGCGGACGGGCAATGCGCTTCCACCAATGGGCATCCGTGCTTTCCTGACCTTCGTGCATCTACCTACGCTTTCTTCCTTTGTTTCCTGGCGTCGCTGGACTATCTCTGCCGCCTTCTGTGGAGCATTTGGTAAAAGGACGAAAGCCATCTTGCAGTGCGGGTTTCAGCAAGTGATCCCTTGCTTTGTCCACAAGTTATACGCGGCCAGGACTCTGCTTTTTTTTTTTTTTGCTGCCTTTCGCAATTTTTGTTACTCGTACAGCCTTCGCGTCTTCCCGCAGGGTTAACTTGTTCGTCCTTCGCACCCTCTTTATATATATATGCCTTCTATAGTATCGCAGGGCATTGCGTACTTAGTGGCGCGTTGCAAGGCGATTAGCGAGGGGTTTTAGGTAGTGAATCTTTCCCCTTGGAGGTGATGGCAGAAGAGTGGGATGAGCAGGGGCTGGGCAGCCTGTTCGTGGACGGGGGCACGCCGGAGCCCGAGTACGCCATTCAGTGTCTCACTGTTGATCGTCAACAACTCAGTCATGAGGGAGCCACAACGGTGGGTTTCACCCCTCTTGTGGATCGATTTGACCATCCCGAGAAGAGTGCGGGGAGGGAACGCGCTACGCTTCTCCGTCTAGAGCCCTTGCGGGTGTATTTTCGCGAGAAGCGCCACAGTCTGTGGGGGCATAAACTATGGAATGCAGCACGGTACCTGGTAAAACGAATTGATTCGCACATGATCGACGTGCGAGGCAAGCGGGTGTTGGAGCTGGGTGCCGGGCTCGGTGTTCCGTCCTTAGCGGCCTTTCGCAATGGGGCACGGTGTGTAGTGGTAACGGACTACAACGATAAGGAGCTTTTGGATATAATCCAGATGAATGTGAATGCCAATTGCAAGCCGGAGATGGTCGACGACGATGCGGTTGCATTTCTCCTCGAAAGGATGGAACACCTCAGAGCAATGCAGATGATCCCTAAGCAGGCCGTGGAAAAGGGAAAAGACGGTGCCATCAACACACAGTGCATTGTCCAACCGCTTTTGTGGGGAAATGCTGAGCACATTCGTGAGGCACTCCAGCGGACTGGCGGGGCAGGCTTTGATGTGCTTTTACTCTCTGACATTCTTTTCAATCACGTATGTAACGATGACCTTGCGGATACGGTTGCACAGCTGCTCCAGCGCAGTCAGCATGCTGCCGCGTACTGTGCCTTTTCTCATCACCGTGCTCACAAGCAGGTTGAGGATCTGCAGTTCTTTGATAAGTGTAACTCGCGTGGACTTGCATGCGAGCAGATTGACGAAGAAGATTACCCATTGATGTTTCCAGACGACAATGGACCGGTGGAAATCCGTCAACCGGTCAAAGTTTATAAAATAACTCACCGTTTCGATGAAGCTGGGCCACCACTGGAGATTGGGCAGGACCAGTACGATGTTGCCATACAGGGAGCTGGTGTTGTCGAGTGCATTGTTGCCGCTGCTCTTGCCCGCAGTGGATTCCGCGTACTGCAGTGTGATGCGCAGAGTGAGTATGGTGGTCCATTCAAGACGCTCTCGGTTGAGCGACTAAGGGTGTACCTTGAGGCACAGAGCGCTGGAGAGCACAGTGAGGGGGCAGTAGTGCGACGATTGTAATGGATCATATGTACACTCTTGACGACCGTAGACGCAACCGTTTTATGTTGGACCTCTTGCCAACGCAGTTTCTTGCAGGTGGCGAGACAATACAACAGCTAGTGGCCTCCGATATGGCCCGTCACGTGGACTTTCAGCGCTGTGGCTGCTTTGCGTTTTTGGTTCCGTGCTCGAATGAGAAACTGGTAGATGGAGTCTTTGCAGATGGTGTGCATTTTCAGCTGCAGAGTGTACCCCTCACTCGCTCCCAGGTGTTTGCCGATGGTAATGTGAGCCCGCTCCAAAAGTGCCGCATCATGAAGTTTGTGAAGGATATCGCGGCCCCACTCGCTGAGAGTCTTCACGCTCGCGAGGCCCCTCTGGGGGACGATCCCCTTTGTGCCATAAGCGCTTCCTCGTTAAACTCGCGGGAGGGGAGCTCGATTCCAGCGCGTCAGCCAAATGAGTCGCTAAGCGAGCTGCTCCGTCGTGTGTATGCTGTCAATGACGAGGCAATTGACATTATAACCTTTATGCGCCAGCTAGAGACACTGCCGGGGAGAGACGTGGAGTTGGTGCGGCATGTTCTCACATCCATCGGCCGATACGGGGGAAGACGCCGTTTCTCATTCCAATGTATGGGGCGGCGGAAGTACCGCAGAACA
>SOPI01000017.1:0-48955 GCA_021307395.1 Trypanosoma vivax | reverse complement strand
TTTACGCCTAGCCACAGCCAATCTCAGACCACTAAAAAGTGGAACGAAGAGAGCAAGAAAGAAACACTTCCCAGCACAAAAGTGCTTAGGTATCAGTTGATAATAAAATAAGAAGGTGTGAGAAATGAAACAAAACGAAAATGAGGAAATAAAAGAAAAGGCAGAAAACATATGGCAAGCCTGGTATGGTGTGAAACGTGGGTTGGGTTTGGAAGTGTCGAGGGGGCTGCGGGTTGAATGGATACTGGAAAGCGCGACGAGGGATGATGAGCATACGTGAAGAAGACGAAGTGGCAATGAAAAGTACCTGGATTGGAAAATACCAGAAAGGTAAAAAGACTTGGGTGTGAAGGCCCGACAATGTGCTGCTCACCGTCTTCGAGGAAGAGAAGTAGTAGCAACAGTAACAGCAATATAATTTTGTGGCGTTTGTTCTGTTGTTTGTTTGTTTTTGTTTTTGTTATATATATTTTCTTTTTTAGTTGGTTCTTTTTGGCCCTGTTTGAATGAATGAACACGTAGACGTAAGGTAGAAGTGAAAACGGAATGAAATCATTATTTAGGGGAAGAAAAAAAAAATGAGAGAGAGAGAGAGAAGGTAAAGCGGAAGCAAGAGACAAAAACATCAGGGAAAGCATGTTAGATAGCTGTTTGCGTGATGAAGGGGAGAAGGAGCGCAGTAACAAGTGGTGTGTAGGGATGGGGGTGGGGGTGTGGAAGTGTTTGTGTGTGTGAGAGAGAAATAGGAGGAATGAGAAAGAGAAAGGCTGGAGGAGGGCAAAAATATGTGAAAGGGGATTTAAAGACCCACAACTTAAAGCGCTGATGCATTCGACCATAAGTCTCCATGCTCCCCCAGGTACAACACGCAGTCCCCCACCGTGCCTGCAGCATCACACCCCCCATATCACAACCATGCCCCATGAAAATCCGCAACCTCCCCTAGTAGTCCCCGTAGACAGGCCATTTACGCATATACGTGAATATTTATTTATATATATTTATATATAATAATTTATTTAACTCTTTCATTTCTTTCCCCAAATCGCACACTCTCACCTATCTCCAACCATCACTACCATTTATTTATTTACTTTTCTCGCTTTCACCTCTCACGCGTTCTCCTTTTATATCCTTTTTGTTGTTCTTTTATATATATAAAAAAAATCAGCGTTGCCTCTCAAAACCTTCACTCCCACTCTCTACGTTATTCCAAGCTTCCGAGAGGAAAGAAATTGCTGGGTTCTTTCATATTACAAAAGTGTTCAGTGTTCTAACGTGCACTGAAGCCGCTGCTCCTCCACCACTCCAAAACAGTCAACATGACACTTTTCCTCACACTGGCACAAAAAGGTTAAAAAGGTTCAGATGATAGAGAACAGGATAGTGGAAAGAAGTACAATTAACTCATGCGCTTTCTGCGTGACTCTCTCCTGTCTTCGACTCTACCTCGTCGGTAGTCTCCACATCACCACTCTGCACAGTCAAGTCACCCTTCGCAGTGCTAGACTTGGCACGCTCTCGCGTAGTGCGCTTGCCCGTGCGCTGACCTCCTTTTCTTCCACTGTATTAGACCACGCCTGTGCATCCGATTGCCCAGCACCAGATGGATCAGTGGAACCAGGGGTGTTGGAAGTGCTTCCACCGCCACGTTCTTGGTGTCGTGGTTGCAAAGCAACGTGGAGTTCCTTACATTGTTGACCCAAAGCGACATTTGCCTTTTATAAAGTTGAGACACGCTCCGTACGGATAGTCCGCGAAAGTACAATCGTCAAGGAAATTGCAGCGACCATATACACGTAGGCATGGATGCTTCCTGTTGGAATTCTTATTTCCGTAGCCACCACCTCCTCCACCTTGTTGATGTTGGTGTTGGTGTTGTTGTGGCTGCTGTTGCTGCTGTTGCTGAAGCGACGGCGGCTGTTGATGCTGTTGCCGCTGTTTGTCCCATCGAGCCGTTGCATTACTGGCATTGGCAATGACACCACAGTGTGGACTAATGCTATTTGAAACATTGAGAATAGTGGCATTCGCTGCACTCACCAGCGTCGCTTCCAGTTCGGAGGCCCGTACCGGTGACGCGCTCATATTGTGTTCGCCTCCTGCCCATTTGAGCGTGCCACCTGTCACAGCTCCCGTTACGTCCGGAGGCTGCTGTTGTATTAATGGAGGAATCGGGCTGCGCTGCGATACAGGGGTACATCCATTGCGGGCATCTGTTGAAGCATTTTGACCAAGCGCTGTAGTGTCTGGTTTGGCATCAGAACGTCTAGCAGCTCCTCTTTGGTGAGTTGAGAGTACGCTTTTGTATTAGTACTTGCGCACTCCTGTAGGTAGTCATGTATGAGTTCGCGCTCGTATGTGAAACCATCAGAAGCCACGACAGGATCCTCCACCAAGGCGTACTGCGATACAATTCGCCCCACAGAGGCAAGATTATTCTGCGCAATGACAAGCTTCGCTCGTGCCTCGTCGCGCTGCTTTATGGCGTTGTTATACATCCTTCGAGTATCCTCCAGGGTCTGATGAAGATCGCGCACGACGCCAGAGAGATGCGTGAGGATACGTGAATGGTTATTAAAAACAGCATGTACTTCGTTGATGGCGTCCCGAAAGTGGAACACCCTCAACCCCAGGTTCCGCCTCCGAGTACATGCAAGCTTCCTCGGCCCCTTCTCAAATCGAATAAACGTTGAGTTACCTTTTGTTCTTGCTGAATAGATGAGAGGTTCGTGACCTCTTACTTGCGGCACTGCAGCTGAAATCCCGATGTTAATGAACGCGCACTATCCAAGTACGAGCACCGTAGGATGAATTGAAATAAATACCTGCAAATAGCAATATTAAAAAAAAAAATTATTTGAAGAACCAAAAGGAATAATGGCGAGAGCACGAAGGTGATACGTTGGGGGATGAGGATTACTCCACTAATTACAGTCCACAAACAAATAAAATATTAAGCGATGCAAAAGTGACGATTTTGGCAGTATGCGAACACGAAAGTATTTTAACCGAAAATAAAGTCTGCCAATCTCCCGCGAATATTCGCGGGCAATTGTGGTGCAATCATCTTGACCTGAGCATGCATACACACAAACACGCAAACGCCAGATACCAAATACGCTGAATGTAGTGCAAAAACAGAGCAAGCAGGACTCTGGTGGCACAAGACTCCTTGGATTTAGGTTCGCCAATACTCCGTTTGCTTTAGCATCACTTCCACCAGCTGCCCCGAAAGGGCTTCTTGGCAGTTCATTTCCGTTCGATTCCCACTGGTGGGTGAAAACCTCCTACCTCACCATACACATCACTTTCGCTTTCTTATCTGCCTTTCTGTACGCAATGTGTATCGAAGCTCATACTTCTGAATGCCGCTCCATCCGCATGCTTACGCTGTCACAAACACCGAATCAGTCAAGCATAGAAAAGCAAATCTAAATACCTGCAAGCAACACAAGTTGAGGGTGCAGTTAAGAGTGGACTAGACAAGGTCAACCTTCCTCCTAGAAGCAGTAAGGCCATAAGAAACGAAGTATAAAGCGCTGCCGAAGCCTCCATGGGGATTAATTAATGCGTAGAAGGGAAGCGTAAGATGGGAACGAAGCCAAAGACTCGGATGGAGATAGCTTGGAAGGAATGCGGAAAAGTTAGCCATGAAACGAACCCTAGTTGGAATCCACTACCGTGAAATTCCCTCTTTTTATTTCGTTGAGGCGGGTAGATGGCATAAGGAACAGCAGATACACAAAAATCGAGAGTGGGAAAAATATAAACAGGAGCCATATATATGTATATATATATATGTATATATATATATATGCATGTATGTATGTGTGTGCTTATGCATCTGGTGGGTTTTGGCGGTACCTATACAAGATCTTATGTTGGGACCAACAATGTACCTCTGTTACGCTGGGTCAGGACGGGAAGGGTGACGATATCGACACATTCTACGCGAAACATATCATGCTGGGGCTGAGGGCGGCCACACCCGTGTGTGCACGTATCCCTCCGAATATGCAGGTGCAGGGACTTCCACCTATTCCCACCTTATTAACAACCTTTGAAAATGCAAGAAGGATGGAAAGGGTGGCAAATCGGGGACAGTGAAGAAAATATAGGGGGATGAATGAATGCAAATAAGAGGGATAAGATAAAAGAAGATTCACTGACCATCAACCATCACACGTAGAGCCAACGAAGAGTGTGGACGAAGGGGGTGGGGGTGGGGTGGGAAATGCCCGCGGACCAACACGGCAGCACAGTAATAGTGCAAGCTGAGAAAGACATAAAAGAGCACGCTGGTAACTAGGGTAGATTTTAATGATGAACACACGGAACGCACCATCTACAACGCTGTAGACGAGGTTCGGAACAGAGGCATATATCCAGAACGCTGTACAAAGCAGTAACAATGCAGGACCAGGAAGTGAGAGAGTCGTAAGGGCTCAAAAGTGCATCCAAAACCATGGGGAGTCTGTAGACACTAATGCCCGCCTAATTATTCCTTCTATTACACCGTACAATCGCCCATAACCCCACCTAATCCTCCATTTCAGCAAAATTGCTATGATAATAACACGTTTCATCACTCTTGGCGCAACGAAATAGATGCAGTTGGTTACAAAAAGGGAAATACACAACAAAGCGGAATGACCAGGTAATGGCGTGACACAAAATGTTTCCATGGCTGCTGTTGTTTGCATTCAACTTTGGTCCAAATTTCTCTCACTTTCTCTCTCTCTTTCTTTCACTCTTTCTTCCTTCGTTCAATTTATTATCACTTCTTATTTTATTTTACTTTTTCCTTCCCCTTATCCCCTTTTTGGTATTCCGATCAACAATAAAGAAACACTGAAAGGGGTAAAACAAAAAAGAAAAAGGAAATGACAGCAGGTCATTGAAAGTGTAAACGTGATATGTTCACAAACGCCCCACCTGCACAACACACTGACAGTGCTTGAAGGGGTAAAAGGTATATGTCTTCCTGAAATCCCGTGCTGAATGTCTGTGCAGTGTAGCTAACAGTCACTCCTAAGAGAACTGGGGAATAAATGGAAAACCATGGAAACAAAGAAAAAAAAAAATGAGAAGAGTCCAAAATCATAAGAAAACACGTGTGACAATAATACAGCACACAGGTACACACACACAAACACACAGACAGACATATATATATATATATATATATATACGCACACACAGTTTCAAACCTTGTCGCGTCGCCCACAACCACGCGCTGCCTCCTCATCTGATGGTGCTTCTTCCAGCCAGTGCCCAAGTACAACAACAAACGTTACACCGCCGCTTTCTCCCCCTTGTATTGCACAGATTGCCAATGCCACTACGGGCAGCCTTAGTGTCGCTCGTTCATTATGTATATCATCCGTACCTTACTCCTTGCAGCCTAGCACCCCGTTCGCCGCCAAAGCTTAATTGTATTCCCTTAATTACGTATAGCTTCACTCCGCTCCGGCATGTGAGACGGCTATGGAAACTACAGTGGACCGGTTCTGCAAAAGGCATTCGCACTGTCGAGTTGATCACAAAATACTGCAGTAATAACGACTCAACTACCAAACAACGACATTCAACCTTTATACTGTATGAATCAACAACGCGCCTACATACTCTTTTCACTCTTCTCCTTTAATCAGCATTTGGAGGTGATGGCAACATTACGCTACACTTCACCCTCTCTGCATGGCCCTGCGTCGCACTTTTATAGTACTGAAAATAACTTCCTTTGTCTTTACACAGGCAGCAACGAAACACTCAAACACTCTCGACTCCGCTCTCAGGCCAACTAATGGTTCAGAAGACGCCGCTCCACCTGGATTCAGTCATTGAGCAACACACAGATATTTAAACATTCATTCTGGAGCTAATGTTGCGACTCTCACCGCTACCATCACTTGGTTCATTGGACCACGGAAATCAACATGACGCTCGTGGCACTGCGAGCGGAAGCGACACTTACCCTTGAGATGTGACAAGCAAGCATCGTATGGATACAAGGCGTAAGTGCACGCGTCCTTGTAGTTGCAGTACCCATATACACGCACACACGATGAAGTCTTTCACTACTCCCGTCACCTCTGTTGCTTTTTTGCCCATTCATTGAACCACGTCCGCCAGGAATATTACCACTTATGTTGCTCCCAGTATTGTGGTGGTGGCTATTGCTGTTGTTTTTATCACGCGTACATCCACTTGTCTCGCATCCATTAGCTGTTCAAGAAAACGCTTGAACGTTCGATTAGGAAATAGTAACATCGTCAATTCCGCACCAGTTTGCTGAGATGTAGGCACATTTTTCTTTTTTTGCATTCATTAAGATAATTTGTGATGGCTTCGCGCTCGTAGGTGTAACCATCAGAGGCAACTACGGGATCTGACACAGCAGTGTAGCGCTGCAAGAGGTTTTGCACTTCTGCTATGCGTTGCTCCGCCTCGTCCAAAGACCTCTTGATGTAGTCACGTTCTTCAACCACAACATCGTAGTGCTGCTGCAGCGAATGCATAATCTTTGTGAGTGATTCGATCTGCCGAAGAACAGCGACACTTGTCGCTCGTAGGGTAGCAGCACATTTTGCAGCTCCCTAATGGAATCGAAAGCGGCATGATAGGCATCAACTGGAGACATCAGTGGACCTGAGGAAAGAGGAAAAATGTTTTCGGCTTCACCACCACCCCAGGCATACCTGTCCGCCATATTCGTATCCCTTAAGCACGCTCAATTTTCTTCCAACGCTACCAGTACGCGTGTGGCTGCCACAGGTCTCCTTGAAACTACTAGTTCTCCCCTTTGTCACAAGAGTAAATTATTGGTACCGCACCGTAACACAGGATAATTTGCTTCCGTATCCACCTTACTTCTCAACTTGCTGTGTTATCGTCTTACTCTTAAAGAATCAAAATAGTTAATTACCTTTCAACTTCTTACCCTTATGATGGTTTAGCAGTTACAAAATCAGAAGAATACAACAGAAAAAGATAGTAAATAAATAACAGACGCCGACAGAATTAACAATGGCATCTCAGGGTCATAATTTGGAGGAGGGACACCAGAGCGTCAATGAAGCCCTTCTTTGTCAAGTAACGGAAACCAGTGCACTCCGCCTACAGAGCAACATGGTAACCGTGTTCGCAGGTAGCGCTCAGTGCTCTGCTACCACACGGACATTTACACTAAGTCCAAAGTCCCTTCCGCGAAATGGCAAGCGTGACCAAGAAATATATGGTACGTGCGGCCCAAGAGCGTAGCATCATCACCCCCTCTGGAGCTGGAAAGCATATAAGTGGGCAAGACTAGTCGAAACTTCCGTCCACAGACGAGCTTCAAAGACACCAAAATCATATTGGAGAACCAACATCTGTTGAGTCTGATACAATTACTTAAAAGACCTCTTGGAAGAGAGAACCAAACAGGAATAAACTCGAACGGTGGGGCACCGCTTACCATCACCGATATCACGAGGGTTGTGAAAAATTGTTGTGGATGCATAAATAGTTCAAAGCGTGCTTCCATCATAGCAAACAGTCCAGAAGATGTTCTACATGCTCCGTTGCGCCTGGCATGTCGGACTTCGCTTCCAAGGCCAAGAAGAGAAAACGAGTATGTCCGAATAGCATTCAAACCACTTGAATTCCTCCTATTATGTATTATTACCCCTCGCCTTTCCGCAGAACATATTCGCTTTGGTTGTTGAAATGCCACTAACCGTAAACGTAAAAGGAAACGTAACCAGTTTGCTGAGAGGATAGGTACGATTGAAGGCACGTGAGGAGAGGCCATAAAAAAATAAAGACGCGGTAAGTACAACCAGATGGAAAGGGGAAGAAATTAAGGGACCACCAACTCAAAATATGGAGAGCAAAGGTTTAGAAGATGAGGGAGCAGAGGGAGGGGAAAGCAGGATAGTACGAATATGCATGCATAGTATTGCTTGTCGAGCACATATGGGAACCAATGAACACAACCTCTGGCATGGTAATTCGGAAACAGGCCTTATCGTCGCTACTGGGCAACGAAAAGCCTCCCCAGAAATAGCCAAAGCTTTGATTAGCATTATCAGACGTTATGCATATATAATGGAAACCTAATAAAAACGGGAAGAACCACTCATGCAGGGACTGGTGAAAAACGTGAGTACGTCATGGAAGACCTTGTGCCAAGGAGAGTACCCCACGAACGGTGGTCATTCAAACAACTGGATATCGTACAAAACATATACTACTACGGAACCGCACACTTAATCTTCCAACATTCCGACTATCGCTATAGATCGCTGTGAGTCATCTGTTGGTGTTTTAACTCTGTTGTTGCTGAACCATTTGCGCCATCACTTGCATCAGTGCTTGTGTTTGTTCAGTTTGTAGTCCTCCGGAGAAAACCGTCCCATTGCCAGCTTCGAACGGCGTAGCTGCCGGCGGTTGAGTTATCCCTGGGGATGATTTGATCAGAGCTTCATACATGGGATTGTAGCAGGTGTTACTACTGCACTGTTTTCCAGGGCCCCCTTCAAGCTGTCTGCGCATCTGGTCATTGTATAGCTCTTGGATCTTCCTCTGCTCCTCCCTGTTCCGCGGGTCCGGAACATGCATTTGCTTCACCGGCTTCAGGAGACCGGGTAGCACTACACCAATGCAGTGCTGTACGGATTTTATAAGCCCGGCCTTTTCAGCCTTTTCAATGTCGGGTAACTGGTCAATATCAATCTTTTCAAAGAAAGAGCGATATTGCGACACCGGAGGGAAGTCCCGTGGGTTCATTTTGGACTTGGCTGCTATCACCTCATATGTCTTATCCAATTTGTCCAACGCTTTGCGCTTTGCTTTCGCCCGCCCAAAAAGAGATGGAAGACTTGACTTTATTGCACCTACAACCAGCGCATGCGCAAGAACTTCTTTGAGCGGGTTATGAGACTCACTACTCTTCTGTCTTTCGCTTGGCGTGGCACCACCTCTGTGATCTCATGCAACAAATCCTCTTTCTCCTTGGTAAACAGGAGCGTAAACGTCCCTTGTCGGTACGGCTGGTCCCAGAAGCTGCCAATATATACACGAGGAGGCTCAGTCGTGGCAATAAGAGTAGAAAGATTCCAAAAAAGACTTCCATAGACACGCATCAAATCCTGTGTGGAGACGCTGTCTGCTTTATTAAGAATGATCCTTACTTTGCCCTCCATCCCTTGAAGGCCCTCTTAAACATGTTGCGAAGCTCAGCGCCCGCATCCAACTTTGTTGGGTCAAACAGGACGAAAATAAGGTCACTCCTCTCCACGAACCAGCGACAAACACCACCATAGTCGTAACGCCTTCCACGCATGTCGTTTGCTGTCTCAAGCACTCCTGGCGTGTCAACGAGGATGACGCGCTTGAGTAACTCATGTTGAACACTTACTCCCGTGAGGTTTTCTAAGAAAGACTCCCCAAACTCTGCCAAACCCTTAAAAGGTAGCTCTTTTGAGTTTGCAAGTACGTGACCATCGACATTCTCCTGTGCATCACCGTACATCACGACCGTGAACTCCGCTGTAGTCGGTTGTGGTCCAGTCCACAGATAGTTATCTTGCAGCAGGTGATTGATGAAGGTGCTTTTACCGGCGGACCACGGACCAAAAAAGGTAATAATGGGTCTTTGACTGCTGAGCCGCTCCTCAAACCAACTCGGACGAAGTACCTCAAACATATACATATCCTCAAGTGGCTTCACACCCTTCTGGTATACTTCACTGAGCCTACTGGTGAACTCTTCAATGCTGTCTGCATCTGAGAACCCCCCACTCATATCTGTCACCATTACGTCCTGAGCTTTCATATATAAGACGCACGACTGGGTTATGTACCTGAGAAAAGCAAGATACTTAATGCAAATTAAAAGGTGTCTAAAAAACGGCGCGTGCGACCCGCACGATAGTACCTTCAGGCAGCGGGCCTAAAGTGCTACTCTGCTTAATCACAACTAATCACTCAAGACTGTTTGCACACTCCTATCCGTGTTCTTCACTGTTCTATCTTTTGAGCAAAAGAAATAGAGAAAAGGATGTGATATTGGAACGATGTTCTTCTGCTTTACTATTTACTGTACAGACTGTAGTAACGCTTTAATGAGTAAGGCGTATGGGGGAAAGGGAACAAAATAGTAGAAGTGCAGAAGAACACGATCAATAATATGGATAAGTGCATCTTGTGGAACAAAACTAAGGATATAAGCATGTGATCACAGCAATTTCTCTGCGCGACAAAATATTCTCATATAGTGTTCTAAGAGCTACAACATGAACAACACTCTTACAGACGCAAAAGTGTATAGTTGTAGTAGTTGATGGATATACCTACGAAGAGATAATGATAAAGATTGTATACTGCTTTTCTGTCTCTAAACAAGCATTAACTCACAAACCGTTTTGGGGCATGGGAAAGGGCTTTGAGGAAAGACCAGCGACGGAATTAACAAACGAGCTTTATGAAACCAGCACAGTGAATACCTCACTATGCTTGCAAGTTTAGATGTCCGAACAAGTAGCAGTTCGCGTGATGCTCACACAGTTAGATAGGTATATAAGATTTGAGGTCGGTGACGGCAATAAGAACACGTTACAAGGAGTATGGAATAAAGAGTATGTGTGTTGGGCACTTTCGAACCCGGTGGTGGCGCGAGTCATGCTCACGAACGATAACAAAGTGGGTATATGGCTACGGTGAAGGAAACAAAAGAAGCAGATAGTGAGTGAGCAGCTCAGGTGCTTCTTTCCGCTGAGCACCCTCACGGTATTCGAAGTACTCCCGGATCTGAGCTGACAGCCAGCACACTTTTAGATTGTTGGGATGCAACAACAGAATGGAACAAAAAAGAAAAAGAAAAAGGACATGTTTAGAAGGAACGTTCTGACGTCGAATAGCAGCGTACTTTAGTGTCTAAGTCTATTAACAAAGGGCTGGCAAAAGGGAAAGTTCTTCGATTGTAGACAAATAAGAAGGAAAGGAACATGAGAATTGTATGGAAAATTTATAAGTAAACACCTCAGTTACCAGTCCGCGTACTTGGAGGTTTGACACAAGGAAGATGAGGAGACATCCAAGCCACGCCAATGAGAATCGCTTCAAATTCGGGCGCAAATAAACAAGTAGCATGGTGAAAATCATTTGTTTAGATGTGTATATGCCAAAAGTCACACTAAAGAGGAAAAGTAAGATAGATGAATGCCACCGTCAAGCGGTATCAGAACCCCATTAACAGAAAGGGAGCAAAGTGGTTGGACATTTCCCACCCAAGAAACCCTAGTAACAAAAAATGCAGATGCACAGAACAAAACAACGAATAACGAAAGGAGAAATTACGTTTCAAAACATCTCTGTAAATTGAATGTTTTATATATGTTACTATTGTTATTAATATTAATGTTTTGTTAATTGTGCTGACAGTGTAAGTAAGGACTCTCTGTGTGTTCTCCGTTACAAGTAAGCCAAAAGCCGTCAGCAATCGCTTCGAAAAAAGCGTGAAATAAAGTGGACCACTAATATGTGCGTTAGGACGAGGAGAGGGTGCTGCGACCATTGATTCACACGCATGCCTAAAGCACGCGAGTCAGTGGTCGCGTTCCAAAGCATCAAGGAGAACATATCCTACAGAATCTGTTATGCCTAACTCCAACATTTTATGCTGGAGCAGTGAATATCGCTCGCAATTCACCTCATCAAACCACCCGTGATCGGCAGCGCGGCAAAAAAGACATGCATGATGATAGCGACACTTAAACGAGGGACCACGGAGTGCGTAATCGCAGCCTCGCCCACGACCCCCATTCCTCTCTCGCCCATTGTGTCGAAGGCACATCTCCTTACCGCATTTTATCGAAATGTAGTGATAGTAAGCACCAAACATCACCCCCGGTGCAGTGATATTCTTACTCTTCCAAGACTGAAATAGGCTAGTGATCCCAGCGAGATTTCTGCGCGAAAGGCTCAATATTCGAAGGTGTTGTAGTAGTACCTTAGCCTGTAGACGCACTAGCAACTTAACTACATCTAGCTTGTTTCGAGGAGGCCACCCGCGCCCAGTCAAGACTGCACTAGGCCCACTGGCGTTGATAATATTTTTAAGCCTTATGGCCCAAGGTGTATCACGGTGCAGATTACTGAGTAGTTCCCGGTTGACGAATGGTATCGTCAGCAGCTGCGTAGGTAGGCACGTTCTGCGCCACGTAGGACGCCGGAAATCTCTCGTTCTTCCATTGGCATGTGAAGCACCCCAAGCATGAGCCGTAGAGGCATTAGTCTCACCTCTCTCAATCTTCGATTCTCCAGTATAGGATGAAAACAGCGGTGAGCGTCCAGCGACAAGTGGTGGTACGCAACACAGAAAACGCTGGTGTGCAGATGCTACCTCTGAATCCGTACAATCAAAACAAGATAAATCCTCAACTATCCCGCCAGTGGCCTGCTCTTCGTAGACGCAGGCCACATCGCTCTCAATACCATGGGGCAACTCTACTGCCCACGATGACAGCAATGTCGCTAGATTGCTCTTTCCCAACTCGTCACCTGTATCCTCGTCCTTCGGATATAAGTTTCCACATTGATGCTCTTTATCTATGGGCATCAACACTTTTACTGAATCTGGCCGACAATCGGATTCTGCGGTTCTCTCCTGGACACTCGTATTTTCCTGGGCATCACATGTATCACCAGTCAGAGGCGAAAACAGAACATTCGTGGCTGTGTACTGTGGATTCGTAGCCGCATCGGGTGTACCGAAACGCGATAAGGGCGACAGGGAGCCACCATTGCACCATGTATTGTTCACGGATGAAGTAGAGGTGGCGAAGCGGAAGGAACAATTTTTCCCGAGCATGAATGGCACACGGGCTTCGAATTCAGTATCAGACCCTTCAGTTGCATTCAGCATTGTCTCCACATCAGGCAATATGGAAAGTAAAGCGAATGGCGTGCCACTAGTTTGCCCATTTGAGTGGGGGTAAAAAATTTCCCCCAATGTCTTGGGGTGGAACTCAATCTGGGAAACAGAAGTAGTCACTCCCAACCCATGCACACTAGACGGAGAACGTATCATTGGTGACGAGTCCACAGACAGTTTAGCACTTGGAAATGGGGACGAAAAATTGGCGTAGTCATGCAAACCACCGGCAACACCGCCAAAAGTCTGTATATCTTCACGTTCCCGTGCAGCCCCACCCAAGGAAAAGGAAGAGCTGTATAGGGAAGCCAATGCATGCGTTTTCGGGGACAACGTAGAACTCATTCAAGCTTACCGCGTCGTTAATAATGTTAAGCAACGTAAGATACTCTCGGCCCACTACAAATGTACCCGAAATTGTAACTATATCAAAAAGAGAACCCACAGGTGTCCTTTTCTGATCTGTATACAGCGTTGAACCGGTAAATGTTCAGTCTACCTGTCGCCTTCCTCAAAAAACCCTCTTATGTCGCCCAAATAGTAACGCGTCTTATGTGTGGTAAAAACAATTTGCAGAGCAAAGGGGAAAATAAAAAGAGGGCACTTGCAACATGCGAATCAGAGCACTGGCAACCGTTCATTTTCCCACTTGAAAAAAATGTTTACATAGGAAGAGACTGAACTTATGACAAAATGTGGAGCCCATGTATAAACTCATTTTAAGTTGGTTTAAACTTATGGGATGTAGAGGCAGAGATATGATGAAATTGAGTTAGCGGGAAGGGTGCGTAGAAACAACTCATACACATCCACAAATAGTTTGACCAGTTGTATATTTTAAAGTAATTAAAACTGACAGCACAGCGGTCTCAATACATGCAGAAATCCCCTTACCGCAACACGGCTTCCCCATTCGTCCACTGAATTGATTCACACTATTTCAGCCTCACTCCTCAGACTCCTGTTCCGAATTAATATTCACTCCGCTTCCACCACTCACCTCCTTCACTTATTTCTGCAAAACATATAACATATACGTGCGTGCATACATTCCTGAAATGCATCTGCTATTCATCTCTCACATCGAGCGTAATATGGAAAGACGACGTGGGGTGTCCACAACTGCAGCCAGGCAATACCAAAGTAACACAAGAACTAAACCCACCAAATCCTCCCACAGTAAATATCTGGGAAAGAGAAAAGAAGTCACTGCCGCTGATGTTATTATTGTTACAATCACTGGTACTTCTATACCTGGCACTACTTGCTGTGAAGGCAGCGGAGGGGTGACACTTGACACTGTCGAATAAACACATAGGAAATAAAGAATTAGTTACTTCTTTATTTCCAGTCACAACACCATGAATGAAACGAGAGTGCGAGTGGTTCATTCCCTCCAACTCATCACAGGTGTCCAACCGTCTCCCAACCGATCACCCACACAAGTCGCAGAGAACCAAGCATATGGATATTTTAATGTATACGCACGCTTTTGCATGCGAATATATCCCACACCACGTGGCGGACACGCGATTAGCTCAACCTCATTGCCCCTCAATTCCAACACAAAAACTCGTCAGGGACAAATCGCCTTGGATCAAAAAACACATTAGAAATTCGTACCATCGGTTGCATCCTGGAGCTGCGATTCAATATCGAGGTCCTCCCGAACAAGATTATAACAAATATGAGACAGAAGCAGTTCTTAGGTTACTGTGTTTTTCTTTGCCTGGCCAAACGACACACCGCGTGCCCGCGAAGCAAATTGAAGGGAACTATTGCTCTCGCACGCATTGTAACTGGCTGGATTCACACACACAAACATGAGAACTTTTGCCTGTCCTCCCATTGAATCTTGAAGCAGGTACGTCAGGATAGAGTTTCGGAATGGAACATGTTTGCTACTCTGTGCAAGTCCTGCAATTACATCTCCGAGAGATGAAAGAGACTTGTTAATGGCAACAGCTTCCTTCAGTTGCTGGCCTTGTGCGCCCGTTTTATCCAGTCGCTCGCTCCCTGCCAAGTCGACCAGCGAAAGCTTTCCAAAACATTGCGCTTTTGTTTGCTTATTTGTTGTACGAACTGTGATATACACAATCATATGTGACCGAGAGGAGTGTTCGTTCATATTCGTACGCCCTTCACTACGGTTTTTGTTGGCACGCTCCATAATAGCATTGATATCCTCAGGTGACTGAACAGGCACCTCAGAGAGGTTCGTCACGTAGGTACCCTGTGGGCCACCCTGCTTTACCTCATAAGAAATGTTTTTAGCCTTATCCTTGCTAACCATGAGATCATAGATCACTTCGCAGTAGATTTCAAGCACAGAAACTCCAACGGTAGATTCCTCTGTATCCTTACGCTCTTCAATGATCTGAAAAAGCCTCTCGAGGGCCCTCGTATTGATTCCCTTTGCATCTCCATCTGCTCCACCCATTGTGTGCGTTTTACCGCTCCCTGTCTGCCCGTAAGCAAAGATACAAACATTGTAACCGTCAACGACGCTGTCGATTAAGGGTGATGTATCTTCAAACACCTTTGACTGTGGCGCATCCGGTGGATAAACCTCGTCAAACTCGTAAGATTTCGGACGACCGTTCTGGTCAACAAGTTTAATCTCATCTGAAGACGGAAACTCCATGATGCTCGTGTGGCCAGCGCTAATCTCCCTGGGAAGCAGCGGACGTACACGGCAATACACGCGGATGTTACCTTTCAGTTCTTGGATGGTGTTGTAGTATTGCTTCCTTAACTTCATCTCCTTTTTGTACAGCTCTTGAGTTAGTAACAACGCTTGATTGTCTGAACCACGTTCCCTTTCTGCTGCGGCAACAATTGCAGCGACTGCACCCGTGAGCTGCGAGGAATAGTAAGAACTTTCCCTTCTGATATCTTGAACGTACTGTTCCCGTACCTCACGCAAGGAGTGACGAATTCCCTGTAACGCTTCTTGCATCCGATTAGCGACATCAAGTACATTAACATTGGGAAACATCATCGGATCCTTGTGAGATGACTTCTTCTCAGCAGCAACCGCTTTCTCCTGTCCCTCGGTCTCCAATTGCTCCAGACGAGTAGCGTACTCCTCCAGAGCTGCCACAGCTTCCTTATTTTTGGCCTTTGCATCCTTAAACTTATTTTGGAGTTCCTCGTACTTGCAGCGGAGCCCCTCCAGCTCCGTACGTAACTTCATAGACTCAGCCCGCTCCTGCTCCACAAGTTGTTGCGTAGCCTCTTGAGCTTGAAGCATAAGTTGCTCAGCGCTCTGCTGCGGTGCAGCGCGTGCGCGCAGCCGTTGTCGGCGCTCGTCATCACTGTCAGATTGGCCTTTTTCATCGCTATTAGCAAGTGCCCGTGACCTGGCAGCCTCACCCTCTCCCAAATCCAAACCTGTCACGGCTTCATAAATTTCAAGTGCTTGCGAGATGCGCTCAATAAACTCCATCAACTGCATCTCAATCTTTTCCTCTTGGCCACTCTCCAGCAACTGCATGCACCTTAACTTGTGAACCTTACATTCATTGGCAATAGCGTCATCGTGAAGTACGTGAGGATGCTGGAGTGTATATTCCAACGATGAAATATCACCTTGAATCTCAAGTAGAAGTGCCTCCATCTGATTGAGAGCTGTGTTTTTATTTTGACCCTGGAAAGACATGGCCAGGTTTTCAAGAATCCCTTTCTTTGGGGGCCCTTCAGTCACGCGTTCCCCCAAATTCATCTGCCCTTGCACCTTTTTGAACGCATCCCCGAGACTCCTGCTCTGTCCAAAGCGCTGAAGTCCAGCCCTAAACCCCTCAGTGTGGTAGCGTTTATACCATGATGCAATGGTGCCAATAATTTTGCAGACAACACCTTCATCGCCTGCAGACTTAGCAGCCTTCACAAAGCGGTCCATCCACTTCTCTGAAGACAGCAAAACTGCAAACTGAGGCCCGCAACCGAGGGTCAGTTGGTCCAATATCGTCATGCACTTCCCCTTTACTGCCGCTGGCCCACGTTTTAGTTGTTCCTTCACATTTTCCAGGACAATTTCAGAGCTTCCACGCCTCACGGCATTTGACAAAGCCGTGAGGGGGCCACTCTCCTCCTCAATATTATTCGAAAAGTAGAGAACTTTGAGAAGCTCCTCAACCTGTTCTCGTGCAGAGTTAGCGTGCGCCATGATCGCAACTAGAACGTGGAAATTATACGATTGTGTTCCTCCAACTGAAAAGTAATGAACTTCCTACTCTACGTTCACTCTTTAGTAAAATTAAATGCGACTATGCAATGACCACCTCCAGTGAACTTTCAAATCGAGAAACAATGTAATAAAAACAAGTACAGATGAGTTTTTCATTTAAGGGCCGCGTGGGTGGCATGGCCATAAAACGTGTATGAAGAAATATTTACAAAGTGTCTCTTCCTGTGTTGAGCAGTACAATCACAACACTTCAAAGAGATAATCGCCACCAAATCGTGTCACAGAACCAGACGAGTCTCGCAAAAAACACAAGTGACGAGGACGTCTGTGGTAACGACAAACCCACGGCCCACATGCCAACACAAATCCAGTGGAAGGAGCAATTCAGGGAAGTGAACGTATGCAATTATGGTAGCGTGCCCAGCCACAAGACATGGGATGAGGCCAAAGAGTGAAGATGGGAACAGTACATGGAGGAAATTGGAGCTCCAAACACCATGTACGTTTCAACGTACGCGAGCATGAATGGATGTCAGCACAGAGGACGGTGGGCCGAATTACTTCTATTCCAAGGGTTAATCGTGGCGATATCAACAAACGCGTCACATTCATTAAAAAGAAAATGTCTTTAAGGCTCTCCCATAGCATTTCGGCATACCCCCTTCCATAAGCCTGTGGGCGTCGAAGAGCGGTCGCACCTACTCAATTACATCATACGCAGTGGAAGACAGTAGAGCTATGTAATACACACCTTCATTCCAGTTCTTTGCATACCTTGCCACATACCGCATCTGAAACGTGTGCAGCAAATCAAATACAGAGACTTGAACAAGCAGACGGCAAAATCTTGGCTGGTGAACTTATTGCCATTTGTACTTAAACCTCAATCGGCCCAGATCCGTCATACTTTTTGGGGTTCTTGGGACACCCAGGGGGAGATGCTAAATGCGCCAGCCAGCCTTTAGCCCCAGACTCAAAACGCTCATGGCACAATGGGCATACACTATGAGTAGAAACAGCTTTTATGCACATCTTTGCGGCAATATGACCCTCAATATCCTCCTTCCGAACTGCTTCCTTGCACCTCGGGCACTCGCGCACTAAGTGTTTGCTCTCGCACTCGGTGATCAAATGCTGTTGCAGTGTAGCTATCTCCGTTACCTGATCGCACAAAGGACATGGACAGAGCATAGGGCATGCTCTAATGTAGTGAATATCCAAAGACGCCGCTACAAAACTCGCATTGTACATGCCACAGAAGTGGCATGTCTTTGCCGCCGTAAAATTTGATTCACCTTCGAGAGGTGGCAAGCTCATTTGATCCGCGGAAATAGCTTCCTGTAGTCCTGTATTTTTGCATCCGGTCAACCGACAGGCAGCTTGCAAACAAGGAGACATCCTTCCTTGGTGATCGCCTTTTAATCCTGCCAGATGCTGCTCAACTACACAACGCTGGGCAGGTTTAAGCTTCTCTATGAACACTTTTGCTGTACTGGGGGCAGCCAATAACAACTTAGCAAAAAGAATGCTCGCTGACTCCCTCACTTCACCATTGGAATGCGTCAGAGAAGGTAACACGGCATCTCTAATGATAGTAGTTGCATCCAAATGTGTAGAATCGAGCCCTTCCAAACCGTACTGCTCCACAAGCTTGATTAGAATCTTAATACGCGAGGTGTGCACTCTATGCGCAATGGGTCTGCTTTTGGTTTTTTGAGGATCAGAAATAAGAGCTGATGTCACAGAGTCGAGTGAATACTGGGCAAGAGCCATGATGACTGACTCCGACTGTTCACGCACACGGTTGTTGCTATCACCTAGACGAAATACCAACTGGTGTAAAACAGGGGACAAGAGCGACTTCAGCGCTGCTGAAGGTCCATTGCTCAACTCACATACAATTGCCTGTAACGCATCACAGCACGCAAGCACAACTCCCGGGCTAGCGTCACTAACACCTCTAGTGGGAAGAGCCATGAATGTCAAGAGGGACTCGACGACATTGCTCGAACGCCTGGAAAGAGCGGCAAAAACAGCTGGTACAGCAATGGCTCTAATAGCCGCCTCACGCAATTTTGATTTTTTTCCAAACAAACACCCGCAGCAGTAGGAACCAAACACTTTCTCAGAACCCCTTGCTTCAGTGGAAACCTCCGCCTGACTCGGAGAGGTATCAACTTCACCAGACGATATCTGGGTCATGGTACGAATAAGCAACTCCTCCCAGTCTTCCTTTCCCTCGACAATGTCACTGAGGTTCCCGTTTCCGTGACCAAATGTATTGGCATCATTTTTGTCCCCCTTATATGTCATCACCGCTTCGTCAATGTTATACCTTCCACATGCGTTCACTGGCATTTCATCAAAAGCCGACGGTTTCCTCGTACGGAGGGGTTCTGGCGAGGAATTTTTTTGTGGGGAAAGTTCACGTGGCTGTTGAGCCCTCAGCGGACTTTCTGGATCCGTTACCACGACTTCATCTGTTTTCTCGCAATCCGTCTTCGAAGAGCACTTGGCCGATGGTACTAAAGGTGCCTTGTAAGCCTCTGCTCGTATACCGTCAATTTGAGACTTGAGCTTCTTCGCCAGAGCATAGTCCTCTTCATGCACTGCCTTCAACTTTTGCTTCTCCAACCGATAAATTTCTCTACCAACCTCCTCCAAGGAAATCAGACATGCTTTCAAAGCACATGCAAGGTCGTAGTCTTCGGTGGCCACTGCCCGTTCCTTCATTCGACTGACCTCTGAGATACGCTGAAATGTCATAGTGTCAATTTCCCTATCATTAGCATCCTTGAACGTTGTTGGCATCCGGTCTCCTACAGAAGGTGGATGCATCTCGTTTAGAGAAACTTCAACAGTTTCGCCTACCGCGCAGAAGTTCTTCGTGTCACAATGCAAACTTCTCAGCGGCTTCCCGTGGGCTGTCAAAGCTACGATACCCACCTGGTTAAAAACATTATAAGTTGAACTATGTGGCCCTGAAATAAGAAACTTAACGTAAGCACACCTTCTATGTATGTTGATAGTCTTAAGTTCCCTGGCGGTAGTGCCAACATTCCCTGGAGAAAAATGTACGTACCCTAACCGTTGAAATGAACATGCAGCATATGAATCGATTGTATTTGATTTTGAAGACCCCTCACCAACGCCTGCGACAAGAACTTCAATACGGGAAGGTATCTTGCTCTCGTGGCAGAGCACACGAATATAGCTCAGCTCAACCTCACCACCAAAGCCGAAGCCGAGCTCTTGAGGATAGATGCACAACTTCCTTGACTGCCAACCTTCCGTGGCACGTGTGTGGAAACGCAACGCCGAAGCGGGACAAACATCGTCCTCCGAGGAACAGTGGCATAAGTACATGTCCAAACGAGCACCATATTTACCCTCAGAACATGAAGCGAGATCCGTCATTTATGTAGTCCCACAGTCTTCTAGTTGTAGTTGTGGGCTATAAGAAGGCTAAGTAGCGCCCACAGAATAAAACTGCCAAAATAAAATATGAAAAGATTTCAGTTCCGTAGTGTATTTCCCCCAACAGAAGAATAACACTGGTTTGGACATCAACAAAGAGACACATATATATATATATATATATATATCAAAGTTAATAGAGAACAAGGTAGAGTGACAGCAAGTATAGGTAAAAATCTGGGAAAGATTAATCGCACCATCCCTAGCCTGAATTAAACGCCTGGTTTACTGACACTTTTCTTTTGGTTTATATGAATATTACTAAAAAACTAAAACATTAATTCACGCTGAAGCCCTGACTAATTAGTGGTATTTTTGGCACGGCACTTCCCCAGTGTAAATGAAAGCTATTCCACCTCCTCGTCCTCATCACCTTCGACCACTTCGTCATCCAATTCCTCACATTCATCATAATGATTAACTTCATCGCTATTGTACTCACTTTCGCCCTCTACTTCTTCGCAACTCTCGTGTTCGCAATGGGGTTCATTTTCATTCGCTTTCATCTCGTCCAGGTCATGAAGTGGAGGCGCAATAAACTCTGGGTGAAACTCAACCACATTATTAGGTAAAAATATTAAATATTGTTTCATCAGATCAGACACACTATCAATCAGCGTTGTTAGATGTTCCGCAGCGTCTTTCGGAGAAATAAATCCAAGTTTATTTCCACAGCACAATGAAGAATCAAAAATGGTTGAAGCAAGCTCAACATCAGGCATTGTCAGGGGCCCCGTGGGATGACGCATAACGGCCCACGGAACATTTACTCCGAGACAAATTTCACGAACAAACGTACGAGCACCAAGCAACACGGCATCGCGAAAATCTGCTCGTCTCACAGGTTTCTTGTGTTTTCTTTTATCGTGGGAAAACATGGAAATACGCACGAGTCGGTTTGGAGTAGCGCTACTGTAAGAGGCATCTAAAAGTGTGGATCGCGAGCTCTGCTGACCAGAGGTAAAATCAACCGACGCAGTTAATGAACTACTAGATAACTTTCCCATCGTTCCACAATTTTTCACGAACAGCGGAGAAGCATAGAATCCTTTTTCTTTCCGTATCGTCTGCCCCAACCGCCTAAAAAACTGTGCGGCAGCAGTTATTTTATCATCGTCCACTAGAGCAGAATCTAAGTCGTCGCAAGGCTGACAGAATACTTGAGCAAGGCTTACTCTGTCAATAGCAGAGTCAAAGAGCATGCAACCAACAACATCCGGATCACACATTTTTTCAACAGACGAAATCGGCTTGAAAATAACCCCACCCCCGGCGTGACGAGAAAGTTCGTCAATCAAAACAGTGTCCTCTGAGAAGCGCATTAAAGTTATCTGTCTGGCATTGGGAACATTCAACTTCGTCAAAATTATATCTCCTTCCCCTCCTTCCTCTTTCACTAGTTGCACTTGGGTGGAAGAAACAGGAACAATACTTACGATAGAGTCACCACAATGCCGTGCTAATGCACGACACAACGTCCTTCGCCCAGTGTTTGGAAGTCCTACGACAAAGGTACATAATTTCCCGTCAAGATTGCTGTTCACATTTAATCCACTGCAACCCTCGCTCGCAAGGAATTTCTTCATAATGAGAGCAATGCGGTTGACCGTCTTGTCAAAGCGATACGAAACCGGGCAAAGCGCAAAACGTAACACCTCGCCAGGAATCAATGCGTCTTCAGACACCTTGAGGTACCTTTCATACAATGCGTGAGACAAAAGTGAAACCTGACTTACCAAGGCTGTGGACGAAATAAGATCAACTTTTGTAAGAGCAAACAGCAACAGTATCTTCCGCCTTCCGCCATTTTTGCCGTATTTGTTACCCTCGTGAACAACAGCATCAATAAGGCCCAACGGTAAGGATTGTACTGTGCATCGTGAATCCAGAGTGATCAGATAAGCAACAGATGGAATTTGCATACTTGATTCTGGTAGGGGAAACACAAGATCCTCTAAGGTCCTATTAAATTGATATGAGAAATTATTCAATTTACCAGCAGGAATGAGCGTAAATACCTTTTTGCGTTGAGAACGTGGCATATTATCCATCTCCTTGGGGCTACATTGCTGTGAGTCGGCACAATCAGTGACACCTCCTCGCTTGTTAGCGCGTAAAACCCGAGCCTCTTCACGACTCTGAAGAACCTTGTGAATAATGGATTCCTTGTCAGGATGCGAATTAGATACTTTCAGTGCAAGCTTGGCAAGTTCCCTTGCTTTTTTTGATCTCTTTGGTCCTAAACCGGACTTTTTCAGTGCTTTAGCCGCTCTACGTAAATCACGCTTGTGTTCCCTTTTTTTTCGTTCGATTTTATGTCGCTGACGCGACGACATGCGCTTCGACGGCCCACTTCTGATTTTTGGCATTGTTTTCCTTCTTGGTGTATGCACAGGCAATATAAAAATTTAAGTCAAGGGTACAAAATAAATAAATAATATGCGAAATATAAGTTTCGGAAAAAGACATTCTTCGCACTCACAGTGAGGTTGATTACAACTAATAAAAACATATAATTATACATAACGCTGTCCTCTCCTAACCACAAACGTTATTTCTTTATTCATTTGGCCGTCGGAAGGGCATCTTGATAGTCGGGTAACAAATGAACAACAGGGAAGATACGGGGCTGTATACGATAAGAGACACTTACCTGCACGTTGAAGTTTATTATTTATAAATAGAAAAAGTGAAAATAAAAAAGAAAGAAGGGGTATTAATATATATATGAAGAAAAAAATGTGATGTGAGTTGACTAGAAAACTGATAAATTTCGACGGCATAACAATCACGAAAACATCCTACACTAGCAAAATCGAGTAAATATAGTCAATAGAACATTTTCCTTAACCTCATGAGCACCATCAGTTAGCCAAAGAAATGTTGTAGCAATCGGCACTTCGTCAAGCTGATAATAATGACTACAATTTCCACCCTTCTGATAGTGGCCCTATTAACTTTACAAAAAATCACCCTATCGCGACACCATCGAGGCCCAGGGATTGTTGCTTCATGCCGTCAGGGTAAATAATTACTGGAACGGCAAATTTGAAGTCCCTCAAATCAACTGAATTAAGTAACTGATTGATTTCTTCAATACTTAATGAAGAGAGCTCGTTTGGTGACCTTCCTGATATCTCTTCTACCTTTTTCTTTATTTGATTTACCAAGGCGACATCCATCACGCGATTCAAAGATCGGTATAATTGAACCATTCTTGGGGCCGCATAACGACGCTCTGCGTTATCAGGCGCACGAAAACGCTCAGGGCGATTGATATATTGTTCCCATTCTGCAATAATGCTATCAAAAAAGGGCAATTTGCAATCGATAGTTCCTCCCTGTACCCAGCGCTTCATACGCATACATCTTTCATCCCATTTATGACGACGGTCATAATTGAACTCAGGATGGTACCAAGGAAGCAAGCGTGTCTCAGGAGAGTCGGGATCATAGTTGGTGTAGAAATCCGCCCATGTTTGGGACATCGGGTTTCTTTTTTTGTCCTTCTTTATCTCAGCAAATAGCTTGCTATTAAAGATGGCATAATTAACATTGTCCGATATCCATTCATTGAACATCTTTTCCTGTAACGCACCGATAGGAACTTTGGCCCAATTGTATTCAAGAGGGGACAGCAAATAACGTAAACGGAAGTAAAACGCATCAGTTTTCCACAAACGAGGGTTTGGCATTTCCCGCATGGCTTGTTTTAAACACTTCTCATACTCATCAAACTTTGTAGAATAGAAATCATCGTCCTGTTTTGCAAGAATGCGTTCCGCATTTATTCGATTTGATTCGGGGTGAGTTTCACGAATAAGATATTGAAAAAGCTGCTCACGATTTTTGGTATACAGGTCTTCCATTGGTGTTTCCATCATCGTTTCAATATCCTTTACAAGCCTTCTGTACCCACGTCGATTCTTACTGGCGTAGTGCTTAGGTTGATTATAACCACTTTCAATCCATCCTTGTAATTCACGCCTTGCATTTTGACGATCAGGGTCAACATTTTTAATATACCAACCCTCATAATCCAAATTTTTTTCCCAGAAATTTGTGCCATCAGCTTGGCCCTTCTCAAAATATCCTCTAGATGTGGTCCACGAAATCGGTATTCTTCCAGCTATTTTACTGAACTCTTTTTCACTCTCCTTTCCAAGCCATGACCAGTGACCATCGTAAGGACCTTCCTTTCGCTGTTCCTCACCATTCCAAAATGCGCGTTCTTCTTGCATCTTCCCTTCTTCTTTAGTATAGCCACGTGTAAGCTCATCCTGGCTTTCCCATTCGAAAAACTTTGCGACAGATGCACGGGTTCGTCTAAACATAATGACTTCCTGATATTCCATCCAGCCGTTATGAAGCAAATGCCTAATAGCATCAGGATCCTTTGTATGTTGATTCTGAAGAAAACGATCTCTTATCTTTACTTTCATATCAGGCAACGGCGTGAGCAACCAGTAATAGTGTTTAACCATTGGTAAACCTTTGAGACAAGAGCGATAAAGAGACATCATAGCGGCCTTCAACTCCCAGTTGACAACAGTATTTGCGAGTAAGGTAATGTTTCCCTCACGCTTGCCTGTGGCAGAAGCATACGAAAAGTCAGGGTGGTGATCTTCAAATGGGGGAAGTGGCACCACGTCCCGGTAATCGATACCTTCCTTGTTTGCAGGCTCCCGTACGTACTTGTTATAGCGCATGGCGCCAGGTCCGCCAGTAAAATAAGGAGCCTGTTCAAACTTGCCAATAGACGTGCTATATTCCGGTGCTCTTAGATTGTCAGAGCGATCCTTTGGCTCGTTACGCTCTACCACCTGCTTGCTAGGTAACTTATCTTCATTTCTAGGATAGCGATCTTCAAAATACGCCGATGGACTCTTCTTACAATACACACCTGGAAAATTGTCACGACCAGTAGCACCAGGAATTGGGCCAGAAAAATCTTCATTCTTTTTTTTAGCATTGGAATGCACAGGTCCATTTTCCTCGCTGGAGGAAGACTTGCAAAGCCATGTGCTTGTAGATGACACAGAACGGCAACACCTTGATGAGATGTCAGCAATACGTATTCTTTTAAACATCTCCACCTTTTTTGGAAATTGAGCGTGAAAACAAAAACAAAACATATAAAACCATGTATAAGAAATATCACACAACACGAAATGATAAATAAGATATTACAATCAGAGAAGCTACTAGCAAAACAAAACTGAAGGGTGTGTTAAAATGGCAAAAAATTCCTCTATATTAGATGCACACATATTATGAATAAATTAAACACAAACCCCTACGCCAGTCACAAAGTGAACAGACTAGGGATACACAAAACAAGTACATATATTTTTATCTACAGTAAATACAATTATCAAAACTTTCGGTAAGCAACGTACAAACTATCCAAATATACAGTTCCTATGTAAAGCACTTCTGATAATTTAATCAAGCAATATTTTAAAAAGATAATATTCATTGAAGTCAATCAACCAAGGTTAACAACAGGATAAAGATAATATAACCGACGACAGTAATTTGTAAAAAGAGCGCTGCGAAATGGAAAACCAAGAAACAATGAGATTATTGAAAAGATAATTTAAAAACGCTTTATATGGGAAAGTTTAATAGTAAAAAACGAAAATGACAAATATGAAAATGATATTTAAGACGCCGAATGATGACGAAAGGGGAAATTAGTGCAGAAAACAATTCAAATTGAAACAAATTTAAAAACACACAAAAACAACACAGACTTGGAAGACAAGAAAACTACACACAAAACACACAACAATATATTAACAACGGTAAAATACACTTATAAAACGATATTTTATGCAACATAAGCATTCAGTAATTTGTAAAACGGGAAGCAACAAGATATTTTACTCTTCAAAAATAATAAGTCGTCGAATAAACCTCAAGGTAGGAAACAAGAAGGTAAAAGTAAAATAACAGCTATAAAGAAGGTTACGGAAAATGCTAGTATTGCAAAGGAACGAAAGAAATTGACAAAAAGAAAAGTAATAAAAAAAATACAATACTAAAATAAAAATAATTTAATTAGAAATGAAGATAAGGAACCATTGGGAGAAATAAAAGTAAGTAAAGCATAAAACTTAGAAATGTAAAATAAAAATGAAATGAAACAAAACTCGACGAGGCACTAACCACGGAGGTAGAAACAAAGGAGCACCAAAGCCAGCTGAAGCATGAAAACGAAAAGGAACACAAACTCCTCTCAGCACAATAAATACAAAGCAACGGAGTGACAACTTGAGCCAAGGTCTCCGTTGGTCAAGTGATACCCTTGTTAAACAAATGGACCCTTACGTAACACCAAAAGCACCCAAAACAACCTCTCATCGAACCTCTGTGGTCCCATGGGACCACCGCCTTATACACTTTAGAAAGCCATGTTTTTTTTTTTTTTTTTTTTCATTGTGCTTTTAATCTGCTCGTGCTGCGCTAGACTCACGGCTGCTCCCCCGACTCTGCAGACCAGCAGGGGACGTTGAACGCAGCCCCGATCTCATCCTCGCTTCATCCAGCGGAACTTTGAAGCAGATTGCCTTGGATGGCGAGTCGGCTTCCCGGACACGCTTTCGCATGCCTCTTGCAGTGCACACCCCAATCCGCTTCGCTACCGCAGAGGGGGGGTAGGTGGTATCCAGCTCCGTGGGCGAGCGATGCCTTTTTACGGCTCGAGCAGGTCTCAATTTTGGTTCATCAGGTGTGGGGGCGGATGGGCTCTCCAGCTTGAAGAGTTCCTTCAAGAAGCTGGCCAGTTGAGCACTGAAGAACAACTCCCCGTCCTTCAGGGTTTCCAGACCGTGCTTCTTCCTTAGTTCTCGCAAGCTTGGGCACTCCAGGAGGTGCGCCGCAGACTCCCTGCACTCAACCTTCAGCGAGTTGTGCCTGGCCTCCCGTCTCGGTTGGCCATGCTTCGCCTGCAGGTGCATTGTGAGGTACTGTTTTAGCGCACACTTCATTGGGCAGTATGGGCATTGGAGTGATCGTTGCAAGAGGGGTGTCACCGCTACCGTACCGTCCTTCATTTTCCGCTTCACTGTCGTAGCGTTTTTATGATGCGTGCGCGTGTGCCAAACCAGTGAGTACCACTGTTTGTACGCGCTGCCGCACCTGCCACACACATAATCTCTCCCTTCTTCCTCTTCAGTGTGGCGACCCACTCGGGGACGTTTCCGCGGTCTCTCCGCATCCCCGTCCCCATCCCCTGCCGACCCCAATGGCCCACTCCCTTCACCCTGTGCCTGAGCCTCTGATCTCATCTCCTTTCGCTTGGGCTTCGCGCGTGGCTGAGGACGTAATGACTCGTCGTGGCCCGGATGCTTCGTCAGCATATGCCGCAGCAGCCACCTATAGCGATACTCCTTGCTACAAATGGGACGCGCTGCTGTGACTGACTGCTCCGCCACGTTCGAGTCTTCCGAGTTTATGATAGAGGTGGGTTCGCACTTGTGCCTGGTGAGCCACGTCTTGCTCTTGAGGACGCGATGGCACTGCTGGCATACAAATTCCGTCTGCTGCTGCTCCTCCTGCTCTGCCTCACCATCACTCACGAGGGCATCTTGAGCCTCTTCGCCTCCTCTCGACAACTGCTTCTCCGGGTGCTTCTGTAACATGTGCTTCCGCAGCCACGCGTGCGCTGTATACTTCTTCGCGCACCAGGGGCACTTGAGCGCGTTGCCATCGTCGGCCGTGTCGTCTTCCCTGGGTCTTTTTGGGCGTTTCTCGACAGTTGGCACCACATCCGGTGGGTGCGTTGCCATGTGCTCCACAAGTAACCCCCGCCGCTCAAAGTCCTCCCCGCACACATGGCAGGTGTATCCATTCTTGTACGTCAGCGCTGCGCGCCTAGCTTTCTTGGTCAGTGCCAATGCACAATCCCTCTCCAGACCATGAATCTTTACTAGGTGCACTACACCTGCCTGCCGACGCGCACAGACCATGTTGCATAACGGGCAGATTATTGGGTCGCTCTGCCTGGTCGCTATCCCAAGGTCGGGTGCAGCCTCGCTGTCTGCCACTGTCACTGGCGAAGGGTGTTCCTCTGCTGCGTCCCTCGTTGCGTCCTGGGCGCTGCACCATCTGCACTCCAGCTGGTCCATCTTGCGTGTGAGCACCCTATGTAGCCACCCGAAATGCTTCGAGGTGCCCGTTCTGAACTGCGCCAACAACGACTCACCCAGACGATCTACCTTGGTGTGCTTTGGTGCTGGCCGGACGTGATCGAGAAGCGCACTGCGATGCGTGCGTGGCATCCGACCCTCCTCAAAGGCCCTGTACATCTCGTTCCGCACCTGCCTCTCCACACCAGTGACGATGTCTGTGATCCACGCCGGATAGGACTGCGGCTTCGCGTTTCCCTGCTCAGCTGCCTTGTCTGCCGCCTCGTTTCGTGGCACACCGCAATGCGAGAAGACGAACTGGAAGTTGACGGACACGCGGAGCCGCACAATGCGCAGTATGAGGTCCCAGATGCGCCTCAGTATCGCGTCCTCCACCGCTGCAGGACCAGTGTTCAACGCCATCAGCAGCGACAGCGAGTCTGTGAATGCCACCACCCGCGTCCTGTGTGTCTTACTCAGCTCAATGACTTCCACGAGCCTCTTCAAGCCTGCTTCCATCGCCACACATTCAGCACGGTAGCTGCAGGCAAGCGACCCAGCTCCCAGCACCACCTTCTCACGCCGACCTTCCTTCGGGTATACCAGCGCTCCGGCTCCTGACGAGACATCTAGCACCACCGACCCGTCCGTCCACACCTGATAGTCAAAGTCCCTGAACCGCTGCACGCGTCGCATAGTGTGCACCTTCTTGTCCTTCTCTGGTGCGTCCGCCTTGAGGCCGCCCGGCGTGGTGATGTTGAAATGAACCCGCCTGGCCCACTGCAACACCGTCGCGTCGTGTGGTTTTTCGGGGCTATCAATGACGCTGTACAAGTGCTGCACCTTCGCAAGCCTGACGTGGATCGGGTGTTCGGGCGGGAAGATGCTGTCCGCCACTTTCGCATGCACTGGACCTTTGGCCTTCAATCGCAGGTAATATTCCAACGCTCTCCGATGTGCCACCTCGTTGATCGGCTTCAGCCGCGCCTCGCGCAGGGCATCCTCCCGGTTGGCAGCTTTTGGAATACCCGCCACTATGTGCGCCGCCTGTGTCTGAACCCTCTCCAGCCGCTCTCGATCTGACAGTGAAGTCTCGAACCACCACGACGCAACTCCGTAGCACATCTTGGCCTGTACCAGTGCAAGGTAAAATGCGCGCAGCTTCTCCCTATCCGGACCCCACTCAGGCGACGCCACTGCTCTGAGCTGCAAGAGACGTGTGTTGGCCGCCGCCTTCATGCACATCACATGCTTGCTCAGGCCCTTGTGCGGCTGCATGGTAAGACCAAGCAACTTCGGCGTGCGTTCCTCCTTTAGTGCAGTCTCTCCTACTTTCAGACTCAAAAGGTTCGTTTCCCGCGCACCAAATAGCGTGTACTCAGTCTTCTCCGCCGACACCTCCATGTAGTACTCCGCCGACCAGTTCGTGATGCAGTCCAATCCCTGCTGGATGGTCTGCTGGATTTCACTCAGATCAGCGCTTGTGCACACAATTGTGAGGTCGTCCGCAAAGAAACCATGCTGCAGCCCAGGGATGCAGTTGAGTCGCTTGCTCAGCGAATCTACCGTGACAATGAACAGCAGTGGTCCCAGCACCGACCCTTGAGGGACACCACAGGTGAGGCTGATATCCTCCGACAACACGTTGTTCACCCTCACCTTCGCCGTGCGCCCCTTCAGGAAGCCAGCGATCCACGCTACCAGATGCTTTTCTACGCCAAAGGACAGTAGCTCCTTGACAATGCAGCCGTGATCAACGGAGTCGAAGGCGCGCGCATAGTCAATGAACACCGCCGCCGTCTTCTCGCCATCCTTCCTTCGCCGCACAGCACTTGTCACCTGCATGAGCGTATCTAGCGTCGAACGCGCCGGCCTGAATCCTGCCTGCTGTGGCTGCAGTTTGTCCTCAATGCAGTCCCTCACGCGGCGCGCCACGATGCGTTCCATTAGCTTGCACAGCGTGCTCGTGTGCGTCACCGGCCGAAAGGACGCCATGCTGTTCGCTGGCTTGTTCGGCTTCAGCAGCGGGACTATGATCCCTTGCCTCCACTTGGCTGGCACCTGTCCTGTACGCAAGCTGTAGTTGAACAGACGCAAGATGCACCTTCTTGATACCCTGCCTAGCTGCTTCAACTCCTCACAGTGGATCTCATCCTCGCCCGGCGCCGTGCCAGAAGACAACTCCCGCAGCGCGACATCCAGCTCCGCCTCGGTGATGGGTTGGAATGTGCATCGCCTGGTGCTCGGTATCTTCATTTCTGGTGCATGTGGTGCCTTCGTTGACCTGGCCATGTACATTTGGGCCAATGCTTGCGCCTGCTGGCGCTTGGTCAGCGGATGGCCGTCCACCACCAGCACCGGCGACGTCAGCGGCCGCGGCGCGTATATCGACTTCACCAGGTTCCAGCTCGCCGACTCCGTAACCGACAGCTTTGCTACATTCTCCTTCCACCGCCCCAGCGCCGTGTCAGTAAGCACCTTCCTCCGCCAGCGAATCAGCGCATCCCGCTTCCGTTCGTTCTTGCACTCCTGTACCATCTTGTCCAGCTTCGTCAGCTCCTGCGTCCAGAACGGCGGCGCCACACCCTTGCCCTTGGGAATCGTCCTCTTTGCGGCCATCCGGATCCCTCTCGTCACCGCCTCGTTCATGGCATCCGCGCCCTTGGCCGACCTCTTCATTCTTCGGAATATGAACTCGTCACTCTGTTTTCTAAAATCATTCCACCTCGCCTTGTTCCACGCGTACAGTGCACGGGCGGGTTTGGAGGGAGCAATCACGTCCAGGCTGGTGCCCACGAACACATCGAACGTGATCCAATAATGATCACTGTCCGGGCTCAGTGTGGACTTCCAGTTAGATATCTCGCAGTCTCTGCACAACGTGATGTCCGGTGACGACAGTGCGGCCGTGCCCGGCTGTCGCCTGGTGGCCGATCCGGTGTTGGCAATCGACAGGTCGTTCTGCACGCACCAGTCAACTATGCACTCTCCCTTGTCGTCACTCGGACGTAACGGATCCCACAGCACATGGTGTGAGTTCACGTCCGCTCCTACCACCAATGGCCCGCTTGCTCCCAGCAAGGTGTCCAGCGACTCGCTGGAAACGTCTGCCTTCCTGGGGAAATACGCCGATGTGATCGTTAGACTCACATTGGCTGAGAACCTCAGTGTCACTGTCGCTCTCTCCGGAACCTTCTTTTCTAGAACGCCCACCTCTACACCCACTCCCTCTCTAACCAAGATCGATACCCCGCCCCCGTGAGGCGTCCTCGCCTGCCCCACGTGCTGGTATCCACCTATTTTTAGCGCGGCGCACTCAGCCGACGCCAGGTGTGTCTCCTGCAAGAGACAAAACAAAACCATGTCCTCATGAAGCTTCCTCTCCAGGGCAACCCGCTTCGCCTGGGAGAGACCCCCAGAGTTCCACTGGGCTCCACGTATCTGAGGACCAGGATTGCGCTCAACGTCCCCGCTGATAAGCAGCAGGAGCCGCCGCGCATCTAACGTAGCACGCCCGCACGTGCAGGGAAGTATTCGAACAACTTCATTCACCCCAGAGTGCCGGTGGTGCTGCATACTTCCTCTCTGGTAGCCGTCAGCCTCTTGCCCGCCCCAGTCCTGTCGGACCGGGCATGGTGCGGGCGCTTGGCTTCCTCCTAGACAGAGTACTAGACCCTGGCGCCACGATGAGGCGGCCGGCGTCACCAGGGGAAAGCCATGTTTTCGAGAAAAACACCGTGACGACTAGACGGATCAAAGTTTACTCGATCATCGTGCACAAGGTCGCCCCCACCACTGTCGCCCTCGCCGACGAGAAGACATGCAAATTTCACTTGGCCAGAAAATGTTGAAACATCGGACTTTTTCCGAGCTGCAAGGCGGGGCCCACGACTTTTCCGAGAAACCTGCCCAACAAAAGTCGCAGAGCATTCGACCAAGATGCCACCAAAAGCCCTTAGACCCAGAGAAGGCAGTTGACGCCACGGAAGGGAGAGAAGACGGAAGCGTGCAGGAAAGCAAGGGCTACGCCCTGGCCCTTCCAGCAGCCAAGAAGAGAGTTAAAAGACGGCGCCCTGGCTTTTCGCGACCCCATGCCGACTGCCCACAAGAGGGGACACCGTCGTTTGGCTCGCCATACTGCACTCGTCAGGGTTGCAAACTTAATATTTTTGCCTGCTTTAGCAAGCCGCCGGTGTGCAGCCTCTCCTTGGAGCAAAATACGGACTCACTAGCGCCAAAGCGGAAAAAAGGCGACTTACACGCTAAAACTCAAAGACGCTTTGCGCCTTGGCCCCTCTGAAGCCCTGAGCGGAAGAGAATCACGATATCGAAAAGCACGCGGCATGGTAAGAGGTCTACCAAACTTTGGCCTCCATTTGCGAGCGCGGGAGCATGCAAATCCCCTTCGCATCTGCCAGAGCCCGAACCTCTCTTTGAGGAAGCGGCCGAGCAGCGCGCGCCGAAGCAACCGTCATTGTCCGGGAGTCCTTTCGCACAGCAGAGGGCCGAAGGAGCCAAAGACCATAAAAGGCATCTTTTTTCGCCCAACGCCCACTTCCACAGAACGAAACTAAGGCGCTATACTTGCATACAAACCTCTGCATTGCGCGCGCCACTTGGCCGAGGCGCGCTCAAAAAGACGACCCGGCACCCGATTGCATCGCCACCGTTCGAAACTTCCCCCGCCCTTTTATTAACTTCGGGTCCTTGCCGATGGTGGCGGGAGCCGTTACCGCTGCTGATTTTCAAATTCTTGCTTGAAACATCCGGGCAAACAGCCAACATTCCCCCACGAAAGCAGAAAACGCTGACGAGCATTGGGGAAAACGCCTCGGTCCTAGTCTTGGAAAAGCGCGAGGAACAAAAGCCCCTCCCCATGCACACGAGAAAAAATTCTACGTTCGGAGAATCCCTTTGAAAAGAAAAGACCACCCCTCCCCACTTCAAACACACCCCTCTCCACCACCCCTTTGTCACCGAATTTGCCGGCACTTTCGTTCCGCAACCCGGTGGCTTTGTGCCCCCCGAAAACAATCGCAACCTCATCGCCTTGGTGCTCTGCGACCCTCGACCCTTTGGGAAATTGGCGGCGAAACGCGCGCCGCAGCATTCGCCGGCGTGGGATTTTTTTCCGGATACCCTTAGGGCCCCCATTGCCGCTTTTCTTTCCGGGCCTCAAAAACCAGACAGCATCAGCCCACACGCTTCCCTTAGAAGCAAGAAAGGCCACGAACATCTTCCCGATTTCTTGGCCTTCAATTTTTTCTCGAATCCAACGCTTTTTGAAAGTCGAATGACGAAAGGAGGAAAGCAAAGCCCCGGCCGGAAACCGCAGCCGAAAACACTTTAAACGGAGCGGAAACGGAACAAAAGCCCGCCAAAAATAAATTTGGAAAGGGCCCACTTCACCGAGGCCCGCACGAACTTTTCCGGCGCATCTTGGAGAACTGCCGGGCGCAAAAATCGAGTTCCACATACTTTCATGCGGATGGCGCGACTACGGGCCGGCTCGCCCCATCGGAATAAGGCCGGGCTACAGCGCCGAGTTAAACAAGGAGGAAAACGCCCGAAGGACACGCCTAGCCCCAAGTTCGACAGATGTTCGGGCGCCCACCCCCCACCCACCCAAAAAAAAAAGCTTCGGAACGAAAGGATACACGGCGTTTGGGAATGACAAGGAAGATTTTTGCCCAGAAAGCCATTCAGCTCTTTACCCCGCAACTTCTTCCAGTACGCATACTAGAGGCTATTTCCAATTTTTCGGACTTCGAGCACTTTTTTCATTTCTTCCGAGTGAGTTCGAAAAAAGAATGGGCACACCGCCGAAAGCAGTTTAAGCCCACACCCTTTCATTTTTCGACCGTTAGATAACCTGCGGCGGCGCAGGGCATCCTTTCGCGGTGGCAGGGCCAAGTGCGATGCCCAAGGCGAAGCCAAAAAAACGCATCACAACTGGCACGAAAGGGGCGAAGCAACAAAGGGGCCAACGGCCAGCGAACAGAACTTACGCAGCATCACACCTCGGGGCGCGCGGCGGTTCGAATGCCTCACTTCGCGAGCCTAAGGCCAGTAGTGCTCGCCACGTGTACGGTGATGCCCTTGAGCGGCGGGGGCTGCTCGCGAGGCGAAAGGGGAAGCACCCAAAAGATGAACTTCCAACTTTGGAACAACTTCCTTGGAGAACGAGGGAGGAAGATAGAGATGACGATGGTTGCGTGCCCAATTGCCGCTGGCGCGAAAAGCAGCGCAACCTGTTCGGGCGGACGAAGGCACGCATAATACAGAAACACCCAGAGAAGCAGCTATCGAGCGACCCTAAGGAGGTTCAGGACGCACCCGACAGCGACGGCGAGGCAAAGCAGGAGGAACAGTGTGAGAAGGAGTTTGTATGCCAGCAGTGCCGTCGCGTCCTCAAGAGCAAGGCATGGCTCACCAGGCACAAGTGCGAACCAACCTCTATCATAAACTCGGAAGACTCAAGCGTGGCGGAACAGCCAGTCACAGCAGCGCGTCCCATTTGCGGCAAGGAGTACCATTACAGGCGGCTGCGGCGGCGCATGCTGACGGAGCATCCAGGCCACGACGAGTCATTACGTCCTCGGCCGCGCGTGAAGCTAAAGAGAAATGAGACGAGAACAGGGGCTCAGTCACAGGGCGAGGGGAGTGGGTCACTGGAGTCGGCAGGGGGCAGGGACGTGGATGTGGAGAGACCGCGGAAGCGTTCCCGGTTAGGTCGCCACACGGATGACGAAGAGGGAGAGATTATGTGTGTGGCAGATGCGGAAGTGCGTACAAGCAGTGGTATTCGCTGGTTTGGCACACGCGCACGCATCACAAACACGCTACGACAGTGAAGCGGAAGATGAAGGACGGTACAGTAGCGGTGTCACCCCTCCTGCAACGACCACTCCAGTGGCCGTACTGCCCAATGAAGTGCGCGCCAAAGCAGTACCTCACAATGCACCTGCACACGGAGCGCGGTCTACCGAAGCGCGATGCTAAGCACAACTCGCTGAAGGTTGAGTGCCAGGAGTCTGCAGCGCACCTGCTGGAGTGCCCAAGCTTGCGGGAGCTAAGGAAGAAGCGCGGACTGGAAACCCTGAAGGAAGGGAGGTGTTCTTCGGTGCTCAACTTGCCAGCTTCTTGAAGGAACTCTTCAAGCTAGAGAGCCCATCCGCCCCCACCTGATGAACCAGAATCGGAGCCCGCTCGTGCCGTAAAGAGGCACGATCGCCCATGGTGCTGAATACCGCCTGCCCCCCTCTGCGGCAGCAAAGTAGATTGGGGTGCGAAGTGAAAGAGCCATGTGGAAGCATGTCCGGGAAGCCGGCTCGTCATCCAAGGCACGCTGCTTCAATGTTCCGCTGGATGAAGCGAGGATGGGATCGCAGTCTCGTCCAATGTCCCCTGCCGGCTTGCAGAGCCACAGAAGCAGCATCGAGTCTGGCGCAGCACGCCTGCACGTGCAGGGAAGTATTCGTGCAACTTCATTCATCCTGAATTCCTGCGGTGCTGCATGCATCCCCACTTGCGGCCGTCAGCCCATTTCCCGCCCAGTCCTTTCGGACCGGATGTGGTCCTGAAGTCTGGCTGCCTCATGGGGAGAAGATTTTGCCCTGGCACAGCGCTTTGGCAGCTGGCGTCACCGTGAGAAAGCATATACACAAATGAAAATGCACGCACACATATGCACCCTTCATTACGCAGATTGGCGGCCCAAGCAGCTACCCTACGCCAGCGAAGGGTTGAAAATACATTTACGCACGCCACACCGCTGGGCGCGATAGTGTGGGATTCATGCTCGGAGAAATAGCCAATAACCACTAAAAACCCCATAGAGCGGAGACTATTTCCTGGTCACCTCGCTAGCGGATGGAGACCACGGCTCACACGTTGGTCCGGTGGGGAAGTCGCCATTGCAACCCACTACCCCTCCATAGTTGCAGGGGCGTTTCACCACGTGAAGCAACACCCACTCCTAAGGCCAGCAGCGTCGATAAAAATTCTGCAGGTTACCCGCTCAATCGACGAGCGAGACCGCGAAGCACACAGCAGACACACTTTCGAAGATCGATATGTGCAGTCGCATTTTTCTCCACAAAGGTATAAATTCCGTTTCCCTGCCCCCGTGCAAGAAATTCCCACGGTATATAGCAAAGCAATTTCGCAAAGAAAAAATTAGCACACTTGCAAGGAAAATAAAATATGAAAGGCATCGTAGCAAAATTAACATTTAAAAAGACAACGGCGCGAAATATGGGGGAAAGGCTATTCATCTTAAAAACGCAACATTTGAAAAAAATGGCAAACGAAAGGAGGAAGCAGGGAAGCGTTGCTCACCTCTCCTTCCGCGCGCCCCTTCGCGCGCGCCACACCTTCGCGACATCAACATTCCTAAGCCCTTTTCTGTGCGGAATCCCGTCAGCAGGGCACTCGGCAGAGGCAACGTAGGCCCAAGAGCACTCAACACTTCGCTGCTTAAGCGCCTTATCAATAAGCGATGGCCCGCGCGCCAGCGCGTCGGAATTTGCGCCGCCTTTCATTATATTTATTTGCCGCCGCGTTGCCTACGCAGATGCGAAAAGTTTTAGCCGTCGCTTTGGCAACGGAGCCGAGCGCCAGCGACACAGCGCACGTTTGGCCCCGCGCGCCGCCTGCCATCAGCACACGCCCCATTATCCTTAAACAGAAGCCCGCCCCATCCGCAAATGAAGGTGTCTGTTGCCAACGCGGCCGGCGTGGGCCGACGCCTTCGCGGGCAGCGAGTTTGTTTTCCGACAATGACGCAATCCAGCGTTTGCCCTCCCTGACCGCGCGCGCTGGCGTGGCGGCGGTTTCGTTAAGCTGCAAAAAGTCCCTCTTAGCTTTCGGGGACCTCTGGCGCGCTGCTTTCAGAAAGAAATGGTGCTCGAACAGCGCGCCGCCGCGCTCACCCGCGGCACGCATCATGCGCGACGTAAAGCTTTCAAATTCCGCCACCGCGAGTCTTTCCAGCGGCGGCGCCTCCCGGAGCTTTCTTATCGCTTTTTGGCGTAGGCAAACGGCGCCGGTTTCGCGGTTGAAAGGCGCGCCGATAAGACCGCACTTCTCGGCGAGGCAGTTGTTCCCATCCAATGCGGCGCCACACTGCCTCAAATTCCGGGTTGCAACACGGCACCGTTTTTCCACGCCGCGCCGCGGCCCGCTGATTCGAATATTGAAGATCCAAACGCGCATTTTAGCGACCGCGACTCGGCGCGTCTCGAACTCACCTCCGCGGAGTCGCCTGCCAATGCGCGCGCGACCGCGCACAGCATTTCGGGGCCGCACTCATATCCCATTTTGAGCCGCATGAGCTCCGCCAGCCTGCCCGTTTTCGCTTGGCATCGAAGACTCGTGCGACTGCCTTGTGGCAGGCTGGCCTGGAAGAAGGGCGCCTTCAGATCAAATACAGCTTCGAACTCGCCAAAGACAGCGCCCAGGTAGCACAACACATGCTGCAGCGACACCTCGGCCTCGCAATCGTTTCGGTCGTTTTTGGCCCTCGACAATGCAATGGGACGCCTTCTCAGCCCGGCGGGTTTCCCTTCTGCGACGCCGAAAGGCACCAGCCAACCCTTCGCAGGTTTTTTTTCGCTTCGCGAATGACGCCGAACCTCCCCATTCCTTTGGCGCCCGCCTCATCAATTCTCAACTTCAGTTCGCGTTTGGATGAGCGCGGCTCCGGAGACAGGAGCGCACTGCACCACAGAGCCTTGCTGTTTGGGCGGCCCCTCGCCCACTCTAGCGACAGCGTCCCCACACCCGCCCCCAGCAACGACAATCGCCGCTGTTCTTCCTCGGCGGCCGCTCCGGCAATTCGAGCGCATCCCAAAATACCGCTCCCATTAAAAAATGGCCTTGGTGCCTTATCTTTGCCCGCGGCCTTTGGAGGCACACAAGGCAAATTGGCCATACCCCGCGCGCCCTCTACATTGGGGCTGGAAACTTTTGCGGAATTGTTCAAAACGGAGGCCCAGCGTCCAAGGTACTGCGTGGCGGCCCAGGTGGGTCCGCACGTTTCCCTGGCTGCGTCAGAATTCTTGGGTCCAAATTGCACTCGATCGCAGCCGCAGGCGCGTGCGCCAGCGCGCCCCGCTTTATCGAGTGCGCCGCCATGCTGTAAGCACGCAAGATTTTCTCCATCGCGCGCGCGCCAAGTGCGGCGAGCCGCTTGCCGACTGCCATTTTTACAATAACTCTTCTCACCATGGCGGCGCCCCCGCCCGCGATCGAAACGCAGCGTGCTGCTTTGGGCGCGCTTGCCCTGAATATTTTTGGCAGAGCACACCGGCCGACAATGAGGGCGTCGCGGTCGCCCGGGTGCTCGATAAAGTTTTCCTTCGGCAGAAACGCAATTTCGCAACAGCAACGCGCCGCGACCCACGCGAGCCGCGCAGCAACGCGGCCCCTCTCGGACCCCACCGCGTTGCAAACAAGGTCCGGCTCCCACCGCATCATTGGCGGCATCTGCCTTGTGGGATTTTCCGCTGCTGCCCTCCGAAGGCCCGACAGAAACATCTGAACCGGTTCCCCCGGCCGCCATCAGCGATAACAGTGCCCCTGTATACTGCACGGCGTTGCTTTTCGCCAACCGCAAACCCATAATAAAAAGAGGAACGTTCTCTCCCGACATCCCCGGGCCGCGTTTTTTTGTTGAATTCGCCGAAGCGTCTTATCACGGACATTCTCTGCTCCCACGCTGACCCCGTCTACGTTCCCACGGCGGCGCGGTTCGCTGCCAAAGCCACGGGTCACGGGTCGTTGAGCGGCGCTTTTATGGCGACAACGTCGTTTACGGACGCCTTCAATGGCTTGAGCGTCGGCAGTGCGTTTCCAGCGCCGTCACTCGTTGGCCGAAGCCGCGCGCCGCTTCTTCCGCTATTGCTGATTGTCTTTCTCCTGGCCTCTTGCCGTGCAATCCAACCGGCTTGCTTGCAGCGTTGTCTGTTTTCTTCGGCGGCGGAATCCAATACCATATCGGCCCCAGAGCCCATTGTTTCCGGTGCCGCCACGCGCTTTTTGACTTGCAATAAGACTCTTGGCCCATCTTCGCATAGCACGTTGAACTGTAGTGCCCCATTCGCCCGCAACAAAAGCACCGCACTTTTCTTGGCAGAGGTCCCTGTTGTTTCTGGGCCTTTGGATGCGCCTGGTGATACGGGCCTTCCTCTCTTCGAGGGTCTTTCGGCGCCCCTTCGAGCGACTCCGCTTGCGCGCCCGGGCACGCTGCAAATAATTGTTTGGGCAGGATTTCTGTCAAGTACTCGTGCGCGCCATCGCCCATACGAATCTTTTCTTCCAGGTTTAAAGGACATCTCGCCGAGTTTATCCCGCAACGCCCGGATCCTGGGAAGTCCAACGCTTGTTGCCAACGTATTGTTATTTTCGAAAATCCTGTGAAAAAATTGGGCTAGCACTAACTAAACTTTAAAAATCTTTTCATAGCCTTTTGTAATGTCAGTATTTGCGGATCGCTGTCTTGGCGAAAGGCGACTTTTTTGTAAGCAAACGAAACGCACCGACACACAAATCCCAAACCATTGCAAACGTAGAATGAAATATCTTCCTGCGTCCTATGCGCGCTTTTTTTCGAAAATTAGGGGCAGGCGTCCTTTTTTTTGACTATCGCCCTCGCGCTGACGTAGGCGTTGCATATGCCGACGTTTTATTGCGAATGGAGAATGAAGAACTTCTCTTATTCTTTGAAAGCCAACAGGCGAAGTTTAAGAATTTGCAAAACGCAATGGTTTCTTTTGAACTGGCAAAGAGTGGCGATTTTAGCCTCGCATTCGAGGCTGCAAAAGAATGCTTTCAAAATGAGTGGGGCGCATTGGATGAGACAGGGCGGCGGTCTTTCGGCCATGCGAAGTGGCGCGGCCGCAAATTCACGAAGGAGGCCAACGCGTGCAGGCACATTTTGCCGCGGTGGATGGTGAAAGCAACGACTTGAGGCGAAGCATTTGCCAACAGGAAAGCCGGACTCAACATAAGCTTGGGTGCAACAAAAGCCTTAAGGACGTCAACAGAGCGCTCGCGACTGAGGATGGGTTTTTGAAAACCGGGAGGGACTGAACGCCATGGAAATGCGAGGCGCGAGCGCACAAAGGAGCGAGCCCAACACAAAGCAGCCCCATAGGTCCGCAGGGATGGTTTTTCATGCGGCCGCGTCCGGCGAACAGCGGCAGCCGCACGACGCGCCGTTAACATCAAATGTTGGACTTCCCAGGATCCGGGCGTTGCGGGATAAACTCGGCGAGATGTCCTTTAAACCTGGAAGAAAAGATTCGTATGGGCGATGGCGCGCACGAGTACTTGACAGAAATCCTGCCCAAACAATTATTTGCAGCGTGCCCGGGCGCGCAAGCGGAGTCGCTCGAAGGGGCGCCGAAAGACCCTCGAAGAGAGGAAGGCCCGTATCACCAGGCGCATCCAAAGGCCCAGAAACAACAGGGACCTCTGCCAAGAAAAGTGCGGTGCTTTTGTTGCGGGCGAATGGGGCACTACAGTTCAACGTGCTATGCGAAGATGGGCCAAGAGTCTTATTGCAAGTCAAAAAGCGCGTGGCGGCACCGGAAACAATGGGCTCTGGGGCCGATATGGTATTGGATTCCGCCGCCGAAGAAAACAGACAACGCTGCAAGCAAGCCGGTTGGATTGCACGGCAAGAGGCCAGGAGAAAGACAATCAGCAATAGCGGAAGAAGCGGCGCGCGGCTTCGGCCAACGAGTGACGGCGCTGGAAACGCACTGCCGACGCTCAAGCCATTGAAGGCGTCCGTAAACGACGTTGTCGCCATAAAAGCGCCGCTCAACGACCCGTGACCCGTGGCTTTGGCAGCGAACCGCGCCGCCGTGGGAACGTAGACGGGGTCAGCGTGGGAGCAGAGAATGTCCGTGATAAGACGCTTCGGCGAATTCAACAAAAAAACGCGGCCCGGGGATGTCGGGAGAGAACGTTCCTCTTTTTATTATGGGTTTGCGGTTGGCGAAAAGCAACGCCGTGCAGTATACAGGGGCACTGTTATCGCTGATGGCGGCCGGGGGAACCGGTTCAGATGTTTCTGTCGGGCCTTCGGAGGGCAGCAGCGGAAAATCCCACAAGGCAGATGCCGCCAATGATGCGGTGGGAGCCGGACCTTGTTTGCAACGCGGTGGGGTCCGAGAGGGGCCGCGTTGCTGCGCGGCTCGCGTGGGTCGCGGCGCGTTGCTGTTGCGAAATTGCGTTTCTGCCGAAGGAAAACTTTATCGAGCACCCGGGCGACCGCGACGCCCTCATTGTCGGCCGGTGTGCTCTGCCAAAAATATTCAGGGCAAGCGCGCCCAAAGCAGCACGCTGCGTTTCGATCGCGGGCGGGGGCGCCGCCATGGTGAGAAGAGTTATTGTAAAAATGGCAGTCGGCAAGCGGCTCGCCGCACTTGGCGCGCGCGCGATGGAGAAAATCTTGCGTGCTTACAGCATGGCGGCGCACTCGATAAAGCGGGGCGCGCTGGCGCACGCGCCTGCGGCTGCGATCGAGTGCAATTTGGACCCAAGAATTCTGACGCAGCCAGGGAAACGTGCGGACCCACCTGGGCCGCCACGCAGTACCTTGGACGCTGGGCCTCCGTTTTGAACAATTCCGCAAAAGTTTCCAGCCCCAATGTAGAGGGCGCGCGGGGTATGGCCAATTTGCCTTGTGTGCCTCCAAAGGCCGCGGGCAAAGATAAGGCACCAAGGCCATTTTTTAATGGGAGCGGTATTTTGGGATGCGCTCGAATTGCCGGAGCGGCCGCCGAGGAAGAACAGCGGCGATTGTCGTTGCTGGGGGCGGGTGTGGGGACGCTGTCGCTAGAGTGGGCGAGGGGCCGCCCAAACAGCAAGGCTCTGTGGTGCAGTGCGCTCCTGTCTCCGGAGCCGCGCTCATCCAAACGCGAACTGAAGTTGAGAATTGATGAGGCGGGCGCCAAAGGAATGGGGAGGTTCGGCGTCATTCGCGAAGCGAAAAAAAACCTGCGAAGGGTTGGCTGGTGCCTTTCGGCGTCGCAGAAGGGAAACCCGCCGGGCTGAGAAGGCGTCCCATTGCATTGTCGAGGGCCAAAAACGACCGAAACGATTGCGAGGCCGAGGTGTCGCTGCAGCATGTGTTGTGCTACCTGGGCGCTGTCTTTGGCGAGTTCGAAGCTGTATTTGATCTGAAGGCGCCCTTCTTCCAGGCCAGCCTGCCACAAGGCAGTCGCACGAGTCTTCGATGCCAAGCGAAAACGGGCAGGCTGGCGGAGCTCATGCGGCTCAAAATGGGATATGAGTGCGGCCCCGAAATGCTGTGCGCGGTCGCGCGCGCATTGGCAGGCGACTCCGCGGAGGTGAGTTCGAGACGCGCCGAGTCGCGGTCGCTAAAATGCGCGTTTGGATCTTCAATATTCGAATCAGCGGGCCGCGGCGCGGCGTGGAAAAACGGTGCCGTGTTGCAACCCGGAATTTGAGGCAGTGTGGCGCCGCATTGGATGGGAACAACTGCCTCGCCGAGAAGTGCGGTCTTATCGGCGCGCCTTTCAACCGCGAAACCGGCGCCGTTTGCCTACGCCAAAAAGCGATAAGAAAGCTCCGGGAGGCGCCGCCGCTGGAAAGACTCGCGGTGGCGGAATTTGAAAGCTTTACGTCGCGCATGATGCGTGCCGCGGGTGAGCGCGGCGGCGCGCTGTTCGAGCACCATTTCTTTCTGAAAGCAGCGCGCCAGAGGTCCCCGAAAGCTAAGAGGGACTTTTTGCAGCTTAACGAAACCGCCGCCACGCCAGCGCGCGCGGTCAGGGAGGGCAAACGCTGGATTGCGTCATTGTCGGAAAACAAACTCGCTGCCCGCGAAGGCGTCGGCCCACGCCGGCCGCGTTGGCAACAGACACCTTCATTTGCGGATGGGGCGGGCTTCTGTTTAAGGATAATGGGGCGTGTGCTGATGGCAGGCGGCGCGCGGGGCCAAACGTGCGCTGTGTCGCTGGCGCTCGGCTCCGTTGCCAAAGCGACGGCTAAAACTTTTCGCATCTGCGTAGGCAACGCGGCGGCAAATAAATATAATGAAAGGCGGCGCAAATTCCGACGCGCTGGCGCGCGGGCCATCGCTTATTGATAAGGCGCTTAAGCAGCGAAGTGTTGAGTGCTCTTGGGCCTACGTTGCCTCTGCCGAGTGCCCTGCTGACGGGATTCCGCACAGAAAAGGGCTTAGGAATGTTGATGTCGCGAAGGTGTGGCGCGCGGAAGGAGAGGTGAGCAACGCTTCCCTGCTCCCTTTTTTGCGAATTATAGTTTTTTTCTTTTGTTTTGATGTAGTTTTTGCCTTGATGTTGTTGATTTGTCTTTCGCTCCTTGGATTGTTAATCTTTCTTTTTGTTCTGTTTGTTTCGTTTGTCCGAGGGAGCTTTGCAAAGTGAAAGTTTAATACCATTTTCTCCTGAATCTTTCTATTGATGTCCGAAGGCTCTCCCTATTTCGGGCTCCAAATTTCGACTTTTGCCCAACTTATAGTCGGTCGTGGTTGGCTTTCGTCATCCCTATGTTTGGGAGACGGGATATTGCGTGCATTTGGGGTTATGCTGTTGTGCCTCGTTTGTGCTTTTGACAAAACGAATTCTCCTCAGTGCCTCCGGCGGTGCTCATGCTTTTCTTAGCTTGTCGCCACATCTCGGTGCATATTTGTTTTTAAAAGCGCTCCCGATGTCCGACCTTTAATTTTTTAAGCTGTTCGTCTCCATTTCGTTGATGTTTTCTCCTTTGTTCATATCTTTCTATTGCGGTCGTGTTCTTTTTTTTTTCCTCTTTGCTCTTGTCCACTTTTTTGTTTGAATGGCCTCTTCAAACCGGTGTCGAGTCGATTTTGCCCTCCTCTATCTTTGTGTCTCATTTTCTTTTTTATTTATGAATTTTGGGCTTTGCCCTTTACTGTGGCCGCTTCCCGGGGTCCAGACGGCTTTCTTATCCCGCCGCGACTGGGCGCGTCCCGTGTTTTTTACCTCTCCATTGTGGTCTCTTTTGGCCCGCCCTTCGTTGCTTTCGCCATTTGCGCGATTTTCCGGCGTGCTTTGGTTAGAAAAGCATTTCCTACAGGATAACGTGCTCTGCCTATTTGAAATGCTTTGGCGGGGTTTCGAGTTCGTGTTTTACTATGTTTTTATCTCCTTCGGCATTGTGCAGGCGGTCCGTTGCTGTTGCGCGGTGTTGGGCTGCCGCAGCTCGCCCGGCGGGCTGTTTGTGCCTCTTGGCAGTTTCGCGACCCTGATCGCGCTTCCCGGACGTTCACAATCTGTCTCTCTACTTTTAAAGGGGTGCTTTTGTTTTTGTCGCATGTCGTTTTTGATAGGCGACTCGAACTGAAGGGAGCTGTTTTGCTTTGTCTGGCTTATGTCAAGGCGTACCGAGGGGGTCATTTGTTTCCGTCGATCTTAATACCAATTTTTAGTGGGCTATCGTCTCATTGGCATTCATTTTTGTCTTCAGCTTCGATACCTTTAGATCTTGTGCTTCTATAATCCCTGCGTTTTATCGTTTTGATCCTTTGAAGGATCTTGGCATTTGGTTGGGCGAAGGGCTGTATGGAGATGCGGATCTTCGTCCTGGTGGATATTTCTGCTGTTTTTGCTATTTTATTTTTGTCAAACATTTAGTTATCTAACATCATTTTATTTCTCGTTATACGCACTTCAAGTCCTCAATTATCGATGTGCTAGATAATACTATTTTAATATTTATTTGGGCACACTATCCACTTTTGGTCAAATTACAATTTTTAATAAATCAGCACATTTTCATCCATGGGGTCGTGCATCACCCTTGTAATGACCCCAGCGATGTCTGTAAGTGTAAATGTGTAGCCATTGTTATCGAGTTCGTTTTACAAAGCGGGATTCTAACTAAATAACCAGGTTTGATTAGTAACGAAATTTAATGCAATTATTCCACACTCACCATTTAACCACTTACACGAGTTATTGGTGTAAGTGGTTGGGGCTATTGCGCAACTATAAACTTGTACTCATTATTTTGTTGACGTATACCAATTTGTTTTAGTTTTCCTTATTTCGTTTTATAGGTGAATCCGCAAAGCTCCGTATTATTATTATTAAGGTATTTTTCTTATCTCTGCTGATCATAGTGCGGTACAACTAATTACATTATGTCCCATATTTTTAATTAGTTTTATCCGTTCTTGTAAAGTTTTATGCTTGTGGTATTTTTAAAATACTCCTTGATTAATGTAAACGAGCACAAGTGTACATTTTAAATTTCATTTATTAATAAATCCTTAGTATTTACAGTATTTATATTTTTAAAGATGAATGGGAAAACAAAAAATGATCGTCGTACAGTAAAAGTTTTCCTACCGATGTGTTTACCGAGGATGTGGCAATTGACTTTCCACACGATTCATATGGCCACAGGGTTGGGAATTTTCCGTCCACTTAACGGGTAATGAAGGAAAAAAATTATTTTTTTTCTCTATTTTCTCGTGTCGGGAATGTGACACCAAATTGGCTGGTCCAGAGCTATTATATGCGTGTATGTGGGCATTAATTGATATTATTAATGAAATTATTTTGCGGATGCTTTTTTAGACGAAAATACTACAGATATGGTTAAAAAATTATTGGAAACATTGTGTGATCTTTGTACATTTACTCATGGTTCTGTTGTTCCTGATATGATTCATCAGGGACGTCTCCTTTTACCCTGCAGGATGATGAAGGAATCTTTGTTTTGCCTATGACAACGCTCTTAAAATTAATTCGGTGGTGAATATATAGTAGATTGCGCAGAAAAAAATATATACCGAAAATACAGAAATCGGCTTCATGATCCTCTAAGAGATGTTACAATGGATCTTGTTTTTTCTTTTCAACACAGTTTCTCCCCAAATTAACAAAATTTTTTAGTGATAAATTCGTATGCTTTTTTATACATCAATACGGCCGCGGGCAGCATTTCTTTTTCCGGACTTGACGTTGATGTAAAGGGGGATGATCCCTTTTTAGAAAATACAAAGGCATTGATCCTGGGATAAGCAATTTTGAGTTCTTCATCTTTTTTTTTTTTTTTTTTGTACTAAAATTGTTAAGTGGAATAGTGGTTAGTGCTTTATGTGATTTAGTATTTTCATGGAAACATTTTTGCTGCTTTAATATCCGAAAGTGAGAGTATTTTTTTTTTTTTTTTTTTTTTTTTTTTCGATGTGACTGCAGAAATTGACCAAATGGACTGGTTTGTCTACCTGTATTGAGTATACCATAGAATTTCATTTCGACATACCTTCAGATTTGTTACTTAATGTAATATCAGCTTTCAGTCACCAGGAGTTTAATTCAATTATATTTTTAAGAGATTTTTACAAAGGTCGTGTTGTCGGCAAGGGAATGCATGGTGGAAATGAAGTTTTTGTTGTTGGGTTCTATGGAAAAAAATATATCATTTCCATGAGTCACAAACCGAACTGTTGCTAAAAAATACGTATGAGTTTGTGAGAAGACACTTACTTGCATTATATCCTGCACAGACGACTGATGAATGGATAATTTCCAACGTTCGAGGGGATATGGCCATCTAAATGTGTTTTGGGTCAGAATATCTGTGATGCACTTTTTCACTATCAGATCTACTGTTGACCGAGGAGGCAAGGCTTGGAGAAGTATGATATTTCTTTCTGCATGTAATCTTTTGTTGTGAAATTATGTTGATTTTAAGGAATACATTGCCATATCTGAACTTGTCCACGTCGGCTCTCCTGCTATCCACGATATTGAGGACTGATCAAGCGTACGGTGAGGTGGGGAGGGCTGCTCGTATCGAATACAGTGTTCCAACCGCTATTAATGCTGGTGCTGCTTGCTACTTTATGAGTATTTCACTGGCAAATATTCAAACGTTAGCAGCTGATAAAGCTAAACGATTATATGAGTTGTGCTCTAGTTTTTAAGGGTCGGCCACGTTGGGCAGGGTTTTGACATAGAGGTCATTCATTATCTAATTCCTGATACCATAAACACGGTAACGTAGATTCGCTAGAGGACACATTGAAGACTATTTATAAGCATAAAACAGGTGCTATAGTGTCCGCATTATGTAATATGGCATGCATACTATATGACGCAATTGAGGAGGTTACTTATGCAAAGAAGGACTTTGGTTTAGGTATTGGTGTGGCATTTCAAATTGTTTGTGATGCGTTAAATATAAAGCTATTTAATAATCGTCTTAAGGGAACCATCGACGAATTTTCTTCTAGGAAGATCAGATATCCCGTTGTTAAGGCACTTCGGAAGCTGAACCAACCACAGCGGGAACGTTTATGGAATATACTACAAGAACGCACTTCCGACATCAACATATCGAGGGAATTTTCAAATTTACTCAACTCTGTTGACGCAGTAAACGATTGTTTTATTGATGCAAGAAAGATATTGGATGAAAATTGGTCTGTTATGATTTATATCTCAACGATTCAGGGCGAAGGTGATGAAAACACTTTGTTTGTCTATTGTCAATTTGGCTTCATGATTTTTTTCTTTTTGTTTTTTGTTTTACATTTAGGTTTTTTTTTCAGACGCTAGGGATGCCTTTTTTACCCATTAGGAGGCAATATGTACAACTGAAAATGAGAAGTGGTTATCTCCGTAAAATTTTATTTTAATTTACCGTTTTTTTTCTTTTCTTTTTCTTTTTTTCTTTTCTTTTTTTTTTTTTTTTTTTTTTTTTTTTTTTTGACAAAAAAAAAAAAGAAACCTAGTGATGTTTAGTGTGAAATAAAATATTTGGGGGAAAGAAGTTAATATATCTCAGATAAGCACTGCAGGAACAAATTACCGTTTTACGACAGTTTTGTTCTCCGTTTCGAATCTCTTTTGTCCTTTCCATGTTCCTCCTAAACGTCACATATTTATTGTTGAAATTCATGTGTGCATATGATTTTCATTTGCATTGTCCCAATATTTTTTAAAGTGGTAATATGTAGATAAAAATAATGAGGCAGCTTGCCCAACTGTAACTAGGATATTTATTAACAAGAGTCTTCGCCTCCGATTTATAGTTTCATCACCAGCTTATTCTATCCAACTGTTATTTCTTCGCCCGTCGCCCTTGCCCTATTCAGTGGCAATATTTTTATTGTAGCAAGTAAATCAATAAACAATCGGCAACTTTATTATTATTATTATTATGATTATGATTATTGGAAGTTCCTCATTTTATATAAAT
>SOPI01000016.1:0-40398 GCA_021307395.1 Trypanosoma vivax | reverse complement strand
CAGAATCTCATTGGACCCCAGATCCCCGTCTGGACCACCCGTCTGGAACTTTGTTTGGCTTCCCTCATCCAGCTCAAGTTCTTGTAAATCGATCGCACCATGGTCCGAACACTGCGCGTTGTCATGCCATACACATCGTGCGGGGATGCCACCCATGGAAGGATTCCTTTCCCGTCGTGAACGACTTCCAGGAAGTTAAACCGCGCTCCTTGCTGAACAGGGAGCCAGCCGAAGGGAAGGTGCCGGCGGTGTTCTCGTCAGGTCCCAAAAAGAGAATCTCCGACTCCTGTAGGCGGTCAACGACGCCCTGCTCCCCAGGGAGTGTCACGTCCAGCAGTGCATCAATGTACTGCAAGAAGAAGCGCTGGCAGAGGTGACGGTTGAATTTATTCATGTAGCGACTGGAAACCAGGATAGTGCCTTTGCTTCCACCCTCGGGAATGTCCTTGTTTTTGAGCAGCTGGGTGAGGGCAAGGTTGTAGTTTTCCTGGAAGACGGTTCGTTTGTTCCGTCGGTACATATTCTCCCTTGAAATGATCATACGCACGCCTCCACGAGAAATGTCTGTGAAGCGTATGTGAAAACCGCGCCAGTTACTCCCCGCAAGCAAAAAGACACCATGGGGCACCCGCGGGTACTCAAGGGACTTTAGAAATGAGGGGTCAAGGCGGAAGCAGAGGGCCACCTTATCCTCCTTGAAGAAGTTGTGTTTGATAGCTACCTCATTGAACTGCAGCAAAGTGTTGAAGATGTCCAAATCATAATCGGTGCGTTGATCTTCCTTGAATCGCTGTGCGACTTTCTCGCGAATAGCGCTCCTGGACTCGGGGGTTGTTCCGCGGCGAAAGTCTTCGTAAATCTCAATCATAAACTGCGGATATAGGGAGATAAGGTTGCCGATGTAGCGCTCTGACATCATTTCGAGGCTCAGTGTCATGCGCAGGTTGTTTAGGCGACTCACACCGTTTGGCTCACGCGCCACAACGGAGCGGATGTAGCGGTAGTCGTCAGAGGTCGGCTTGGGGGCAAAGTAAAACGCAAAAATAATTGCCACATCCGTGAAGACGGCCTGCTCTGTGTTGAATACCAGGTCCTCATGCAGCCGCGTAATGGAATTGGCTGGCCGACTTGGGAGAAAGCTGGCCAGCGAGGCGCAGTTGATCAGCTGCTGGCCAGTGGCACCACGAACATAAAACGTGTAAATGTGCGTGTCGTTGGAGAAGGTCTCAGAGAAGCACCGTAGAACAACGGCGCCCTGGATTTCCTGAATGGCTGCCTGCAAGCTAGCCAGATAGTAGCTGCGATTTGCTGTCATTGCCACCGAGAGGCGCACCTCTCCGTCAGCTCCATCAAATGTTTTTAGGACTGGTATGACGGAGCCGTGAAGGCTGGTGAGAAGGTCCTGGTAACGCTCCTGCAACTCGGGTGAACGCTCCTCTAGAAAAGCTTCACTTGCCAATTGTGCGATATTCGTTTCACCGCTGGCAGGGTGGGGGTTAACAAATGGCCGAATCTTGGCTGTGAAAACGAGCACATTACCGTCGTCGGTCCTGTAGCCACGGACAGACACCGATTTTTTGGTGTCCTGCTCGCGTGTAACAAACTTCGTCAGCTGGCGGACGGCGCGGAGTTGTGTCTGGTGCTCTGTCTTACAAATGTAAAACGCCGAGTCCCCGTGCTCATGGAAGTGTTCAAAGGACTCCCCAGCAGAACTCTTTGCCTTGGCACAGAGATAACCATGCACATGCGCTGCGACCTCCTCGTCCGTATAATGGCGACTATACGAGCAATCCGACAGAGATTTTGTAAATCGACTCACAACAGCCTCGATAGATGCATCCGAAAAGATCTTGTGCTCCTTTGCCAGCTTAATAATACTGGATTCGCTCACTTCGTTGTGTGCATAGCGCAAAGGACCAATGAAGAGTGAGGAAGCGATTTTAGCGCCTACTGGTAAAGTGGCACGACGCATTGACACGATATTGGCGTAAGCACTAGGAGCTACAAGAAGTTTTCACGAACGAGTCTCAGGAGCCGCTGTCAGCGAAACAAGCCCGTTCTCTCCCCTGTTGTGTCTCTGAGCTCCTCCAGCACGCCTCACACCTGATATAAGACAGCTGTGTTGCGTGATATTTTGTGCCAGCTGAGTTCTTTCGCCTTGTTCGACAGCAGTTTTGCGAGCAATGATCACTAATCAAAACACGTTAGATGATCCCCCTTTGGGTTTACTTTATCGAAACACGTGACGGGTGAAAGCGCGAAGTGATGTCCGGGAAAAGGAAAACAAAATGATAGGCATCTTTTGGGCAAAAGTGAGGCGGGAGTTGTCTGCTCAGGCTTTTAAAATTTCCGCGTGACTAGCAGAGCAACCCATTTACGGTTCAAAAACTAACAAGTCAAGACATAACACGAAGTCTCTTCTGCATTTCTCGTACCTGGGGCAATGGCACCGCGCTGAAGATACGCACACCCGGTGACACGAACGCGTGGAGTGCGTGAACGGGACGACAGTGAAATGGATGAAAAGCTGTTACAGCGGGCACAAGAACAAAGGAGGGAGGATGAAAAAGATCTACTTGAGCGTTACTTCCACCGTTTCGTTTCTGTACGCACCAGATTGGAGGTCCTCTTCTGCTGTGATCAATACCACTTGATTAGGCCTACAATCAACAAGAGTGTCCTACCCCAAGAAAAACAGTCGTTAATCCACGGCCCTAGGGCGACACGTGTGAGCGAAGTTGAGGGATATGTTGGTAACGATGAACGCGGCCAAGCGCGGGAATCGGACCTCCGATCCATTCCGACACACTTCACACTTGTCGTGTAAGCACAAGGCTCATTGCTTTTTCCAAGCAGTCCCTTGCGGGAGACTCGTGGATCCGTCTCAGAGCTTCGATGCCGAGACGGCAGTGCCGGTCAGCATGATTTAGCGCCTCGGCCACGCAGTCATGTCGCTGCACTGCTTCCATACAAATCTGAATATCTTCCGGTTCTGAGAATCGGCGACGCACGGCGGCGTCCACCAGCGGGTCCTTCTGGGCCGCGAGTAAAACTGGGAGCGTGGCGATGCCCCCTTTCATGTCCACCATGGTACGCTTACCAAGATTTCGCTCGTTTCCTGTAATGTCGAGGCAGTCGTCTACAATTTGAAAGGCGATTCCTAGCCTTTTTCCATACTCCTTTGCGGCGGATTCGTACTCGGAGTTATTTGCGTTTGCGAGCACTGCTGTGGCCGCAAGTGAATTAGCAATTAGAGACGCCGTCTTGCAGTAGGTTTTGCTCTCGTATCTCTCAACATCGAAGCAGCCGTCCATCTGTAGCATCTCACCACACGTAAGGTCCTCCAGCGCAGTAGTCATGAGCACCACAATCCGCGGCACACACAAAGAGGCAATCCACAGTGAAGCACGAGCCAGAAGGAAATCCCCTGCGAGTACAGCTCTCTTTGCGTCGTACACGCGATGAAGAGCAGGCTGCCCTCGGCGGGTTTTGCTTTCATCAATAACATCGTCGTGCACGAGGGCAGCGACGTGTATGAGCTCAGTGACCTCCCCAAGCCGTAGAAAGGGATTTATAGTTCCAGGAGAAATGTCGTCAAGCGAGCTAATCTCACTCACCTGAATCTGCTTGCTTACATGCGGGGGCAGCAAGGCGTGTGCCATTGTTGCAACCAGGGTAGGTCGCAGCAGTTTGCCTCCGGTAGACAGGACGTACTTGCTGGCATGGTCGAGAACCTGGTTGCTCTTATTATCGACAAGACCAACTATGTGCTCTCTCATGGCATTAACCTCGCGTCGTACCATTGAGAAGGGACGCCCTTCGTCCGTTAGCACGGAGCTACAACTCGCGGCATTCGCGACCATTCGATGGAGCGCCGTTGCTCGCCACATTACACCCAAGCCTTTCCACACACACACCGCTTACGCTAACTCCCCTTGTCTTTAGCTACTAAACACTTACACACACACACACACACACACACACACACAAACAGTGGTGCTCGATTGACCAACGACCAAATGGAAGCGTTCCCAATGCCGAGGGATACAACGGTCACGAAACCTCCTAAGCACTGGCGATATAGCCTAAACGCTTCTCGTTACCGATGCACAACCTTGATGCTGGTAATAAAAATAACGAAAAATAAATAAATATGTATATATTCGAGGAAAAGTGCACACCTCACATTACACCATCACGAAAGCGCCGAGGAAACAAGTTTTTCCATTTTGCTTTTTTGTAGCAAATGTGTATACTTCGAACTTGGGCAGCGGAGCAGCCTAAAGGAAAGTGGGACGAGCGCCCCCCAGCCCCCACCCCCTTCGCCATGACTCGCACATCACCACACAACACCATCCTGCCTCCCCTGCTGTTGTCAAAAACGCCGACAAGTAGCGAGCTGCGCCGCTGCCAGGTGAAGGTTGGATTCACCCATACACACGACAAAAAGTCACACGCCCTTTCCAAGGTAAGCAGCTTTACAACAGTTCGTCCTCACACTAGTGCCTGCAAAACCACTTCCGCGTCGGCTATTTAACCAATTACACGCCCACAACAACCTCCACCAAGCCCTATAAAGACGTTATCGCATTACAACGGCGAAGCGAAGGTACTTCCCCCATTAAGAGGCTGCCCTCTTTCCATGGGGCGCTGACGTTACAAGCGAGGCTTCTTCTTAATTCTCTTCATGAGCCTGTCCATTCCCAAGCCGTCCTCCTCCTCCTCCTCACTCGAATGTACACTATCATCAGTCAAACGCAGACCATCCTTCGGTTCGGTTTGCTGTTTCTCCAACTTCTCCAGTGCCTCCATCTCCCGTCGTATTCCTTCGTTGCTGATCACTGCTGAACCAAAAACACCTTTACGGAGAGCGCTTGCACCAGGAGGTCGCGTGCCCACATCAGCATCATCTGTATAAAGAGAGGGCACTTGGTCAACCGAGGACTGGCCATGCTCCATGACACTAGTACGGCCACTCGGTGGATGGATGAAGTTCGGGTTGTGGGTATTGACGAGTGCGTAGGTGGCATCAGAGTTATTCACGGTTTTAAGCAACTCTTCATCTGCCTCAAGGGCCTCTAGTGACATACCCAAGCGGGTAGCAGCCTTAGTCAAGCGCCGCTGGCGCATCTCCTGCTGCTTCTCTTGCTCACGCAACTCGCGCTCCAAACGAATACGCTCTAGACGCTCCTCACGAGTCTCCTTCCGCCGGCCTACTGTGGACTGATGTATGTCTTCAGCTGTTTTCTCAAGGATTTCCTTCGCGTGCCGCGTCGCCTCTGCCTCCTTCTCAGCCTGTCGGCGCTCCTCCTCCTCTTGTCTAGCTCTGTCTCGTGCAAGCTGCTCTGCCTCCACCTCTTTTCGCGCACGCTGCATGGCCATTGCAAGTTGCATGACGTGTTCCCCAATCCTTCCGCCTCCGGCAGCCTGCACATCAGAGTGTTGTGCCATGCGTTGCTCTAGCGGAATAACCAGTTTACGCTTGTTCTTCCAGTTACTTACGCTAAAAGGCACCACCATCGTGCCGGAAGTCTCATCTTTCCCCGAGTTGCTACCTCCTACAGTCACCGTGTCTACCAAACTCCGCGCAGCTCGTGTAGGGGAACGCACAATAGGTGCCGGATCATGCACACCCTGTACCCCCGCTTCATCGGATAGGGAAATTTCGAGCACCGGCTTCTTCCGTGACGCGCGTCTAATCTTCCTCCCACTAAAGTCCTCCTCCTCCCGTTGACGACACTCCAGCAGCACTTCCATAGCCTCGCGAGTCGCTTCAGTCGTAAGCTCGAGACCACGGGAGTCACTTTCTTGGCCGGCGGTGTCACAGCGCTCATTTCTCTGAGAGATGTTGGCAAGCGCATCGCCTGCATGCACTGAAGATACAGCGAGTGCACTAAGAGAAAACGGCAGTGGACCTTTTCCCATACCCAGGGGATACTGGGCATAATAACACTCCGCAAAGGCTCCCCCGTCCTCACTCACACTACGCATAGCAACAACTTTCGCAATTACTGTAGAGGGGTGGGGTGGGGTGGGAGGCCACGTGTCCTGAACTGCCAGACCTCTTCCCAGGCTTCTACCGCTCAGGGACCCCAGCAAACTACAACACTGCAGTACCTCGCGTTAAAATATTACCGCAATGTGTAAAAGCGGCTACTACATTACAGGGAATGAATAGGGGCAAACGGCCAAAACAAAGGCTGTGAGTGCATCAACAGGCCCGGTAGAGCGCAAACAACTCGTACAGCAAGTAAGCAAATATGCAGAAGCGTGTTGTTGAGGAGGGTGCAAAAAAAAAAAAGATTAAAATGTTTAAAATACGGCCACAGCATTCCTCCTTTCGACCATCTTTACGGTAAAAAACTTTTTGCTCACGCATAAAACATTAAAAAACGACCACCGCCGTCCTTCGTTATCCCTTTGCTTTTCAGATACCACAAACCGCCGACGAAACTCACGATTAAAAGTGTTGAAATCATATGATATTCTTTTTATTTTTTAAAAAGGGAATAAATAGAACTTACTTCAAATTGTTGAAGTAATCCTGTGCATTGTTGGGGTCCGCCTTCATTGTCTTGTCACCGGGCTTCCAGTTGGCGGGGCACACCTCGCCGTGCTTCTCCACAAACTGGAATGCCTTCACAAGCCGAAGGGTCTCGTCAACGTTGCGGCCCACGGGCAGGTCGTTGATCGTGATCTGCCGCAGCCTCTGCTCGGGGTCAATGATGAAGAGACCGCGGTACGCAACGCCGTCGTCCTCCTTCAGAACGCCGTACGCCTTCATGATGGACTTGGTCTTGTCCGCCAGAATCGGGATGCTCATCTCGCCCAGGCCACCCTTCTTGCGCTCCACGTTTGTCCACGCCAGGTGCGAGTACTCGCTGTCCATGGAGCACGCGATCACCTCGCAGTTGATGTCTGTGAAGTCCTTGATGCGGTCAGAGAACTGGCAAATCTCCGTGGGGCACACAAAGGTGAAGTCGAGTGGGTAAAAGAAGAGCACGACCCACTTGCCCTTGTAGGACGCGAGGTCGATCTTCTTGAACGTGCCGTTGGGCATGAGCGCCACCTCATCGAAGTGGGGCGCGGGGAAGTTGAGCTTTGCGTCGCCACAGGACATGACACCAAACTTGTTCCTTTACTTCCTTGTGCGAACTCTTGATACTTGTGTGGTGCCCCCTGGGTAAACTTCTCACTGTTTTGCTGATGGCTACACAAACTTAACACAGAGGCATGTGGTGCGGGGTAATGAGAGCGATAAAAACGAAGCGCACATCGACACCCATTGTAAGGCGAGACACGGCTGCCTGGCACATATGGGGCAAGACAAGGTTCATTATATGACACCGGAGGGCTATCACAGTTCTTCGCGAAAACTGTTCCGCAACCACGGACGGGTTCGAGGATACACAAACTTGTTAGGAGGGGAGAAAAAACAACCGCGGTAGCAGCCCTCACCTGAGGGCCTATTTTTGTATCTCATCAGAACTTATCCCCACTTCGTAGAGAGACGTAATCGATTCCACGCTTCTGGGGCAGGTGCGCGGGGATTGCCTCCTCCAATTCCATTGAGCGAAGGTGTGGCATCTCGCGCCCAAGTGCATAACCAATCGATGTCGGGAGGGGCGGCGGCGGCGGGACAGGGGGTGGGGCCACGTGGTGAAGAGGGCGCTCAAAAACGTCCGTGGACCGCATTACCCACTCGATGAAGCCAACTACGGAGGCCAAAAACACGACGTGGAACTTAAGGCTGACGAAGCGATGTCCACGAGCGCCACGAATCCGACGATGGGCCTTACTCTTCCACCACTTGTCCAAATGAATTAGCATGGCGACAAGGAAGCACTACACAACCGCTTCACTTCTCCAACCTCAGTCCTTACCACCACAGCAATCTCTGCAATGGGAAACAGTGGTGGTGGTGGTGATGGGAAAGGAAGGAAACAAAGAAAAGCAAAACGTACCGGTGCTCACACACTTCTTGTTTGGAATAAGGCACCAAATGGAAACGCGATACAGAGGCAAGAAGAAAGCAAGACGGTGCCAGGGATGGTGGTGGTGTTAGTGGCCATACATAAAAACTTAGCGTGGGGTGAAAAATATGTAGGAGCACCGTGCATGTGGCACCTGTGAGGGACGACTGCAAGGAATTGGCTGAAAAAGAAAACGTTCTTCCATCCCCCTTTTTCCACACCATATTTAATTTTCACTTGCAACCACTAGACTCCACTCCCTTCGGTATCAAATTTACATCTGCCTAAGTGGCGAAATGATTCCTGTCCTTCAAGGGATCAAAAAAGTGGTGTAAAACTGTGGAGTATATCCAAATGAGAATGGGTTGTGTGACTGAAACAACAAGCAAGCACCGTCCAGTCCACTAAAGACAACGTGGGGCCATCGGTTAAACTGATAAGCGCGTCACGCCGGCAACGGTCTGTGCAATAAAGAACAAACAAATAACAGTATGAAAACTACGGACAACAAATTCATAAATAGAAATATGCACATTGAAAGGCAGTTATATAAAGTTAAAAACAGTGCAATTGCACAATAAAATAAAATAATGAATAATTGAATAATACAGCACAAACAACTTCCCATGAAACTGTGAAGGTGCTTTCGCCTAGTGTGCTTTGTTGGGGTCCGCCTTCATTGTCTTGTCACCGGGCTTCCAGTTGGCGGGGCACACCTCGCCGTGCTTCTCCACAAACTGGAATGCCTTCACAAGCCGAAGGGTCTCGTCAACGTTGCGGCCCACGGGCAGGTCGTTGATCGTGATCTGCCGCAGCCTCTGCTCGGGGTCAATGATGAAGAGACCGCGGTACGCAACGCCGTCGTCCTCCTTCAGAACGCCGTACGCCTTCATGATGGACTTGGTCTTGTCCGCCAGAATCGGGATGCTCATCTCGCCCAGGCCACCCTTCTTGCGCTCCACGTTTGTCCACGCCAGGTGCGAGTACTCGCTGTCCATGGAGCACGCGATCACCTCGCAGTTGATGTCTGTGAAGTCCTTGATGCGGTCAGAGAACTGGCAAATCTCCGTGGGGCACACAAAGGTGAAGTCGAGTGGGTAAAAGAAGAGCACGACCCACTTGCCCTTGTAGGACGCGAGGTCGATCTTCTTGAACGTGCCGTTGGGCATGAGCGCCACCTCATCGAAGTGGGGCGCGGGGAAGTTGAGCTTTGCGTCGCCACAGGACATGACACCAAACTTGTTCCTTTACTTCCTTGTGCGAACTCTTGATACTTGTGTGGTGCCCCCTGGGTAAACTTCTCACTGTTTTGCTGATGGCTACACAAACTTAACACAGAGGCATGTGGTGCGGGGTAATGAGAGCGATAAAAACGAAGCGCACATCGACACCCATTGTAAGGCGAGACACGGCTGCCTGGCACATATGGGGCAAGACAAGGTTCATTATATGACACCGGAGGGCTATCACAGTTCTTCGCGAAAACTGTTCCGCAACCACGGACGGGTTCGAGGATACACAAACTTGTTAGGAGGGGAGAAAAAACAACCGCGGTAGCAGCCCTCACCTGAGGGCCTATTTTTGTATCTCATCAGAACTTATCCCCACTTCGTAGAGAGACGTAATCGATTCCACGCTTCTGGGGCAGGTGCGCGGGGATTGCCTCCTCCAATTCCATTGAGCGAAGGTGTGGCATCTCGCGCCCAAGTGCATAACCAATCGATGTCGGGAGGGGCGGCGGCGGCGGGACAGGGGGTGGGGCCACGTGGTGAAGAGGGCGCTCAAAAACGTCCGTGGACCGCATTACCCACTCGATGAAGCCAACTACGGAGGCCAAAAACACGACGTGGAACTTAAGGCTGACGAAGCGATGTCCACGAGCGCCACGAATCCGACGATGGGCCTTACTCTTCCACCACTTGTCCAAATGAATTAGCATGGCGACAAGGAAGCACTACACAACCGCTTCACTTCTCCAACCTCAGTCCTTACCACCACAGCAATCTCTGCAATGGGAAACAGTGGTGGTGGTGGTGATGGGAAAGGAAGGAAACAAAGAAAAGCAAAACGTACCGGTGCTCACACACTTCTTGTTTGGAATAAGGCACCAAATGGAAACGCGATACAGAGGCAAGAAGAAAGCAAGACGGTGCCAGGGATGGTGGTGGTGTTAGTGGCCATACATAAAAACTTAGCGTGGGGTGAAAAATATGTAGGAGCACCGTGCATGTGGCACCTGTGAGGGACGACTGCAAGGAATTGGCTGAAAAAGAAAACGTTCTTCCATCCCCCTTTTTCCACACCATATTTAATTTTCACTTGCAACCACTAGACTCCACTCCCTTCGGTATCAAATTTACATCTGCCTAAGTGGCGAAATGATTCCTGTCCTTCAAGGGATCAAAAAAGTGGTGTAAAACTGTGGAGTATATCCAAATGAGAATGGGTTGTGTGACTGAAACAACAAGCAAGCACCGTCCAGTCCACTAAAGACAACGTGGGGCCATCGGTTAAACTGATAAGCGCGTCACGCCGGCAACGGTCTGTGCAATAAAGAACAAACAAATAACAGTATGAAAACTACGGACAACAAATTCATAAATAGAAATATGCACATTGAAAGGCAGTTATATAAAGTTAAAAACAGTGCAATTGCACAATAAAATAAAATAATGAATAATTGAATAATACAGCACAAACAACTTCCCATGAAACTGTGAAGGTGCTTTCGCCTAGTGTGCTTTGTTGGGGTCCGCCTTCATTGTCTTGTCACCGGGCTTCCAGTTGGCGGGGCACACCTCGCCGTGCTTCTCCACAAACTGGAATGCCTTCACAAGCCGAAGGGTCTCGTCAACGTTGCGGCCCACGGGCAGGTCGTTGATCGTGATCTGCCGCAGCCTCTGCTCGGGGTCAATGATGAAGAGACCGCGGTACGCAACGCCGTCGTCCTCCTTCAGAACGCCGTACGCCTTCATGATGGACTTGGTCTTGTCCGCCAGAATCGGGATGCTCATCTCGCCCAGGCCACCCTTCTTGCGCTCCACGTTTGTCCACGCCAGGTGCGAGTACTCGCTGTCCATGGAGCACGCGATCACCTCGCAGTTGATGTCTGTGAAGTCCTTGATGCGGTCAGAGAACTGGCAAATCTCCGTGGGGCACACAAAGGTGAAGTCGAGTGGGTAAAAGAAGAGCACGACCCACTTGCCCTTGTAGGACGCGAGGTCGATCTTCTTGAACGTGCCGTTGGGCATGAGCGCCACCTCATCGAAGTGGGGCGCGGGGAAGTTGAGCTTTGCGTCGCCACAGGACATGACACCAAACTTGTTCCTTTACTTCCTTGTGCGAACTCTTGATACTTGTGTGGTGCCCCCTGGGTAAACTTCTCACTGTTTTGCTGATGGCTACACAAACTTAACACAGAGGCATGTGGTGCGGGGTAATGAGAGCGATAAAAACGAAGCGCACATCGACACCCATTGTAAGGCGAGACACGGCTGCCTGGCACATATGGGGCAAGACAAGGTTCATTATATGACACCGGAGGGCTATCACAGTTCTTCGCGAAAACTGTTCCGCAACCACGGACGGGTTCGAGGATACACAAACTTGTTAGGAGGGGAGAAAAAACAACCGCGGTAGCAGCCCTCACCTGAGGGCCTATTTTTGTATCTCATCAGAACTTATCCCCACTTCGTAGAGAGACGTAATCGATTCCACGCTTCTGGGGCAGGTGCGCGGGGATTGCCTCCTCCAATTCCATTGAGCGAAGGTGTGGCATCTCGCGCCCAAGTGCATAACCAATCGATGTCGGGAGGGGCGGCGGCGGCGGGACAGGGGGTGGGGCCACGTGGTGAAGAGGGCGCTCAAAAACGTCCGTGGACCGCATTACCCACTCGATGAAGCCAACTACGGAGGCCAAAAACACGACGTGGAACTTAAGGCTGACGAAGCGATGTCCACGAGCGCCACGAATCCGACGATGGGCCTTACTCTTCCACCACTTGTCCAAATGAATTAGCATGGCGACAAGGAAGCACTACACAACCGCTTCACTTCTCCAACCTCAGTCCTTACCACCACAGCAATCTCTGCAATGGGAAACAGTGGTGGTGGTGGTGATGGGAAAGGAAGGAAACAAAGAAAAGCAAAACGTACCGGTGCTCACACACTTCTTGTTTGGAATAAGGCACCAAATGGAAACGCGATACAGAGGCAAGAAGAAAGCAAGACGGTGCCAGGGATGGTGGTGGTGTTAGTGGCCATACATAAAAACTTAGCGTGGGGTGAAAAATATGTAGGAGCACCGTGCATGTGGCACCTGTGAGGGACGACTGCAAGGAATTGGCTGAAAAAGAAAACGTTCTTCCATCCCCCTTTTTCCACACCATATTTAATTTTCACTTGCAACCACTAGACTCCACTCCCTTCGGTATCAAATTTACATCTGCCTAAGTGGCGAAATGATTCCTGTCCTTCAAGGGATCAAAAAAGTGGTGTAAAACTGTGGAGTATATCCAAATGAGAATGGGTTGTGTGACTGAAACAACAAGCAAGCACCGTCCAGTCCACTAAAGACAACGTGGGGCCATCGGTTAAACTGATAAGCGCGTCACGCCGGCAACGGTCTGTGCAATAAAGAACAAACAAATAACAGTATGAAAACTACGGACAACAAATTCATAAATAGAAATATGCACATTGAAAGGCAGTTATATAAAGTTAAAAACAGTGCAATTGCACAATAAAATAAAATAATGAATAATTGAATAATACAGCACAAACAACTTCCCATGAAACTGTGAAGGTGCTTTCGCCTAGTGTGCTTTGTTGGGGTCCGCCTTCATTGTCTTGTCACCGGGCTTCCAGTTGGCGGGGCACACCTCGCCGTGCTTCTCCACAAACTGGAATGCCTTCACAAGCCGAAGGGTCTCGTCAACGTTGCGGCCCACGGGCAGGTCGTTGATCGTGATCTGCCGCAGCCTCTGCTCGGGGTCAATGATGAAGAGACCGCGGTACGCAACGCCGTCGTCCTCCTTCAGAACGCCGTACGCCTTCATGATGGACTTGGTCTTGTCCGCCAGAATCGGGATGCTCATCTCGCCCAGGCCACCCTTCTTGCGCTCCACGTTTGTCCACGCCAGGTGCGAGTACTCGCTGTCCATGGAGCACGCGATCACCTCGCAGTTGATGTCTGTGAAGTCCTTGATGCGGTCAGAGAACTGGCAAATCTCCGTGGGGCACACAAAGGTGAAGTCGAGTGGGTAAAAGAAGAGCACGACCCACTTGCCCTTGTAGGACGCGAGGTCGATCTTCTTGAACGTGCCGTTGGGCATGAGCGCCACCTCATCGAAGTGGGGCGCGGGGAAGTTGAGCTTTGCGTCGCCACAGGACATGACACCAAACTTGTTCCTTTACTTCCTTGTGCGAACTCTTGATACTTGTGTGGTGCCCCCTGGGTAAACTTCTCACTGTTTTGCTGATGGCTACACAAACTTAACACAGAGGCATGTGGTGCGGGGTAATGAGAGCGATAAAAACGAAGCGCACATCGACACCCATTGTAAGGCGAGACACGGCTGCCTGGCACATATGGGGCAAGACAAGGTTCATTATATGACACCGGAGGGCTATCACAGTTCTTCGCGAAAACTGTTCCGCAACCACGGACGGGTTCGAGGATACACAAACTTGTTAGGAGGGGAGAAAAAACAACCGCGGTAGCAGCCCTCACCTGAGGGCCTATTTTTGTATCTCATCAGAACTTATCCCCACTTCGTAGAGAGACGTAATCGATTCCACGCTTCTGGGGCAGGTGCGCGGGGATTGCCTCCTCCAATTCCATTGAGCGAAGGTGTGGCATCTCGCGCCCAAGTGCATAACCAATCGATGTCGGGAGGGGCGGCGGCGGCGGGACAGGGGGTGGGGCCACGTGGTGAAGAGGGCGCTCAAAAACGTCCGTGGACCGCATTACCCACTCGATGAAGCCAACTACGGAGGCCAAAAACACGACGTGGAACTTAAGGCTGACGAAGCGATGTCCACGAGCGCCACGAATCCGACGATGGGCCTTACTCTTCCACCACTTGTCCAAATGAATTAGCATGGCGACAAGGAAGCACTACACAACCGCTTCACTTCTCCAACCTCAGTCCTTACCACCACAGCAATCTCTGCAATGGGAAACAGTGGTGGTGGTGGTGATGGGAAAGGAAGGAAACAAAGAAAAGCAAAACGTACCGGTGCTCACACACTTCTTGTTTGGAATAAGGCACCAAATGGAAACGCGATACAGAGGCAAGAAGAAAGCAAGACGGTGCCAGGGATGGTGGTGGTGTTAGTGGCCATACATAAAAACTTAGCGTGGGGTGAAAAATATGTAGGAGCACCGTGCATGTGGCACCTGTGAGGGACGACTGCAAGGAATTGGCTGAAAAAGAAAACGTTCTTCCATCCCCCTTTTTCCACACCATATTTAATTTTCACTTGCAACCACTAGACTCCACTCCCTTCGGTATCAAATTTACATCTGCCTAAGTGGCGAAATGATTCCTGTCCTTCAAGGGATCAAAAAAGTGGTGTAAAACTGTGGAGTATATCCAAATGAGAATGGGTTGTGTGACTGAAACAACAAGCAAGCACCGTCCAGTCCACTAAAGACAACGTGGGGCCATCGGTTAAACTGATAAGCGCGTCACGCCGGCAACGGTCTGTGCAATAAAGAACAAACAAATAACAGTATGAAAACTACGGACAACAAATTCATAAATAGAAATATGCACATTGAAAGGCAGTTATATAAAGTTAAAAACAGTGCAATTGCACAATAAAATAAAATAATGAATAATTGAATAATACAGCACAAACAACTTCCCATGAAACTGTGAAGGTGCTTTCGCCTAGTGTGCTTTGTTGGGGTCCGCCTTCATTGTCTTGTCACCGGGCTTCCAGTTGGCGGGGCACACCTCGCCGTGCTTCTCCACAAACTGGAATGCCTTCACAAGCCGAAGGGTCTCGTCAACGTTGCGGCCCACGGGCAGGTCGTTGATCGTGATCTGCCGCAGCCTCTGCTCGGGGTCAATGATGAAGAGACCGCGGTACGCAACGCCGTCGTCCTCCTTCAGAACGCCGTACGCCTTCATGATGGACTTGGTCTTGTCCGCCAGAATCGGGATGCTCATCTCGCCCAGGCCACCCTTCTTGCGCTCCACGTTTGTCCACGCCAGGTGCGAGTACTCGCTGTCCATGGAGCACGCGATCACCTCGCAGTTGATGTCTGTGAAGTCCTTGATGCGGTCAGAGAACTGGCAAATCTCCGTGGGGCACACAAAGGTGAAGTCGAGTGGGTAAAAGAAGAGCACGACCCACTTGCCCTTGTAGGACGCGAGGTCGATCTTCTTGAACGTGCCGTTGGGCATGAGCGCCACCTCATCGAAGTGGGGCGCGGGGAAGTTGAGCTTTGCGTCGCCACAGGACATGACACCAAACTTGTTCCTTTACTTCCTTGTGCGAACTCTTGATACTTGTGTGGTGCCCCCTGGGTAAACTTCTCACTGTTTTGCTGATGGCTACACAAACTTAACACAGAGGCATGTGGTGCGGGGTAATGAGAGCGATAAAAACGAAGCGCACATCGACACCCATTGTAAGGCGAGACACGGCTGCCTGGCACATATGGGGCAAGACAAGGTTCATTATATGACACCGGAGGGCTATCACAGTTCTTCGCGAAAACTGTTCCGCAACCACGGACGGGTTCGAGGATACACAAACTTGTTAGGAGGGGAGAAAAAACAACCGCGGTAGCAGCCCTCACCTGAGGGCCTATTTTTGTATCTCATCAGAACTTATCCCCACTTCGTAGAGAGACGTAATCGATTCCACGCTTCTGGGGCAGGTGCGCGGGGATTGCCTCCTCCAATTCCATTGAGCGAAGGTGTGGCATCTCGCGCCCAAGTGCATAACCAATCGATGTCGGGAGGGGCGGCGGCGGCGGGACAGGGGGTGGGGCCACGTGGTGAAGAGGGCGCTCAAAAACGTCCGTGGACCGCATTACCCACTCGATGAAGCCAACTACGGAGGCCAAAAACACGACGTGGAACTTAAGGCTGACGAAGCGATGTCCACGAGCGCCACGAATCCGACGATGGGCCTTACTCTTCCACCACTTGTCCAAATGAATTAGCATGGCGACAAGGAAGCACTACACAACCGCTTCACTTCTCCAACCTCAGTCCTTACCACCACAGCAATCTCTGCAATGGGAAACAGTGGTGGTGGTGGTGATGGGAAAGGAAGGAAACAAAGAAAAGCAAAACGTACCGGTGCTCACACACTTCTTGTTTGGAATAAGGCACCAAATGGAAACGCGATACAGAGGCAAGAAGAAAGCAAGACGGTGCCAGGGATGGTGGTGGTGTTAGTGGCCATACATAAAAACTTAGCGTGGGGTGAAAAATATGTAGGAGCACCGTGCATGTGGCACCTGTGAGGGACGACTGCAAGGAATTGGCTGAAAAAGAAAACGTTCTTCCATCCCCCTTTTTCCACACCATATTTAATTTTCACTTGCAACCACTAGACTCCACTCCCTTCGGTATCAAATTTACATCTGCCTAAGTGGCGAAATGATTCCTGTCCTTCAAGGGATCAAAAAAGTGGTGTAAAACTGTGGAGTATATCCAAATGAGAATGGGTTGTGTGACTGAAACAACAAGCAAGCACCGTCCAGTCCACTAAAGACAACGTGGGGCCATCGGTTAAACTGATAAGCGCGTCACGCCGGCAACGGTCTGTGCAATAAAGAACAAACAAATAACAGTATGAAAACTACGGACAACAAATTCATAAATAGAAATATGCACATTGAAAGGCAGTTATATAAAGTTAAAAACAGTGCAATTGCACAATAAAATAAAATAATGAATAATTGAATAATACAGCACAAACAACTTCCCATGAAACTGTGAAGGTGCTTTCGCCTAGTGTGCTTTGTTGGGGTCCGCCTTCATTGTCTTGTCACCGGGCTTCCAGTTGGCGGGGCACACCTCGCCGTGCTTCTCCACAAACTGGAATGCCTTCACAAGCCGAAGGGTCTCGTCAACGTTGCGGCCCACGGGCAGGTCGTTGATCGTGATCTGCCGCAGCCTCTGCTCGGGGTCAATGATGAAGAGACCGCGGTACGCAACGCCGTCGTCCTCCTTCAGAACGCCGTACGCCTTCATGATGGACTTGGTCTTGTCCGCCAGAATCGGGATGCTCATCTCGCCCAGGCCACCCTTCTTGCGCTCCACGTTTGTCCACGCCAGGTGCGAGTACTCGCTGTCCATGGAGCACGCGATCACCTCGCAGTTGATGTCTGTGAAGTCCTTGATGCGGTCAGAGAACTGGCAAATCTCCGTGGGGCACACAAAGGTGAAGTCGAGTGGGTAAAAGAAGAGCACGACCCACTTGCCCTTGTAGGACGCGAGGTCGATCTTCTTGAACGTGCCGTTGGGCATGAGCGCCACCTCATCGAAGTGGGGCGCGGGGAAGTTGAGCTTTGCGTCGCCACAGGACATGACACCAAACTTGTTCCTTTACTTCCTTGTGCGAACTCTTGATACTTGTGTGGTGCCCCCTGGGTAAACTTCTCACTGTTTTGCTGATGGCTACACAAACTTAACACAGAGGCATGTGGTGCGGGGTAATGAGAGCGATAAAAACGAAGCGCACATCGACACCCATTGTAAGGCGAGACACGGCTGCCTGGCACATATGGGGCAAGACAAGGTTCATTATATGACACCGGAGGGCTATCACAGTTCTTCGCGAAAACTGTTCCGCAACCACGGACGGGTTCGAGGATACACAAACTTGTTAGGAGGGGAGAAAAAACAACCGCGGTAGCAGCCCTCACCTGAGGGCCTATTTTTGTATCTCATCAGAACTTATCCCCACTTCGTAGAGAGACGTAATCGATTCCACGCTTCTGGGGCAGGTGCGCGGGGATTGCCTCCTCCAATTCCATTGAGCGAAGGTGTGGCATCTCGCGCCCAAGTGCATAACCAATCGATGTCGGGAGGGGCGGCGGCGGCGGGACAGGGGGTGGGGCCACGTGGTGAAGAGGGCGCTCAAAAACGTCCGTGGACCGCATTACCCACTCGATGAAGCCAACTACGGAGGCCAAAAACACGACGTGGAACTTAAGGCTGACGAAGCGATGTCCACGAGCGCCACGAATCCGACGATGGGCCTTACTCTTCCACCACTTGTCCAAATGAATTAGCATGGCGACAAGGAAGCACTACACAACCGCTTCACTTCTCCAACCTCAGTCCTTACCACCACAGCAATCTCTGCAATGGGAAACAGTGGTGGTGGTGGTGATGGGAAAGGAAGGAAACAAAGAAAAGCAAAACGTACCGGTGCTCACACACTTCTTGTTTGGAATAAGGCACCAAATGGAAACGCGATACAGAGGCAAGAAGAAAGCAAGACGGTGCCAGGGATGGTGGTGGTGTTAGTGGCCATACATAAAAACTTAGCGTGGGGTGAAAAATATGTAGGAGCACCGTGCATGTGGCACCTGTGAGGGACGACTGCAAGGAATTGGCTGAAAAAGAAAACGTTCTTCCATCCCCCTTTTTCCACACCATATTTAATTTTCACTTGCAACCACTAGACTCCACTCCCTTCGGTATCAAATTTACATCTGCCTAAGTGGCGAAATGATTCCTGTCCTTCAAGGGATCAAAAAAGTGGTGTAAAACTGTGGAGTATATCCAAATGAGAATGGGTTGTGTGACTGAAACAACAAGCAAGCACCGTCCAGTCCACTAAAGACAACGTGGGGCCATCGGTTAAACTGATAAGCGCGTCACGCCGGCAACGGTCTGTGCAATAAAGAACAAACAAATAACAGTATGAAAACTACGGACAACAAATTCATAAATAGAAATATGCACATTGAAAGGCAGTTATATAAAGTTAAAAACAGTGCAATTGCACAATAAAATAAAATAATGAATAATTGAATAATACAGCACAAACAACTTCCCATGAAACTGTGAAGGTGCTTTCGCCTAGTGTGCTTTGTTGGGGTCCGCCTTCATTGTCTTGTCACCGGGCTTCCAGTTGGCGGGGCACACCTCGCCGTGCTTCTCCACAAACTGGAATGCCTTCACAAGCCGAAGGGTCTCGTCAACGTTGCGGCCCACGGGCAGGTCGTTGATCGTGATCTGCCGCAGCCTCTGCTCGGGGTCAATGATGAAGAGACCGCGGTACGCAACGCCGTCGTCCTCCTTCAGAACGCCGTACGCCTTCATGATGGACTTGGTCTTGTCCGCCAGAATCGGGATGCTCATCTCGCCCAGGCCACCCTTCTTGCGCTCCACGTTTGTCCACGCCAGGTGCGAGTACTCGCTGTCCATGGAGCACGCGATCACCTCGCAGTTGATGTCTGTGAAGTCCTTGATGCGGTCAGAGAACTGGCAAATCTCCGTGGGGCACACAAAGGTGAAGTCGAGTGGGTAAAAGAAGAGCACGACCCACTTGCCCTTGTAGGACGCGAGGTCGATCTTCTTGAACGTGCCGTTGGGCATGAGCGCCACCTCATCGAAGTGGGGCGCGGGGAAGTTGAGCTTTGCGTCGCCACAGGACATGACACCAAACTTGTTCCTTTACTTCCTTGTGCGAACTCTTGATACTTGTGTGGTGCCCCCTGGGTAAACTTCTCACTGTTTTGCTGATGGCTACACAAACTTAACACAGAGGCATGTGGTGCGGGGTAATGAGAGCGATAAAAACGAAGCGCACATCGACACCCATTGTAAGGCGAGACACGGCTGCCTGGCACATATGGGGCAAGACAAGGTTCATTATATGACACCGGAGGGCTATCACAGTTCTTCGCGAAAACTGTTCCGCAACCACGGACGGGTTCGAGGATACACAAACTTGTTAGGAGGGGAGAAAAAACAACCGCGGTAGCAGCCCTCACCTGAGGGCCTATTTTTGTATCTCATCAGAACTTATCCCCACTTCGTAGAGAGACGTAATCGATTCCACGCTTCTGGGGCAGGTGCGCGGGGATTGCCTCCTCCAATTCCATTGAGCGAAGGTGTGGCATCTCGCGCCCAAGTGCATAACCAATCGATGTCGGGAGGGGCGGCGGCGGCGGGACAGGGGGTGGGGCCACGTGGTGAAGAGGGCGCTCAAAAACGTCCGTGGACCGCATTACCCACTCGATGAAGCCAACTACGGAGGCCAAAAACACGACGTGGAACTTAAGGCTGACGAAGCGATGTCCACGAGCGCCACGAATCCGACGATGGGCCTTACTCTTCCACCACTTGTCCAAATGAATTAGCATGGCGACAAGGAAGCACTACACAACCGCTTCACTTCTCCAACCTCAGTCCTTACCACCACAGCAATCTCTGCAATGGGAAACAGTGGTGGTGGTGGTGATGGGAAAGGAAGGAAACAAAGAAAAGCAAAACGTACCGGTGCTCACACACTTCTTGTTTGGAATAAGGCACCAAATGGAAACGCGATACAGAGGCAAGAAGAAAGCAAGACGGTGCCAGGGATGGTGGTGGTGTTAGTGGCCATACATAAAAACTTAGCGTGGGGTGAAAAATATGTAGGAGCACCGTGCATGTGGCACCTGTGAGGGACGACTGCAAGGAATTGGCTGAAAAAGAAAACGTTCTTCCATCCCCCTTTTTCCACACCATATTTAATTTTCACTTGCAACCACTAGACTCCACTCCCTTCGGTATCAAATTTACATCTGCCTAAGTGGCGAAATGATTCCTGTCCTTCAAGGGATCAAAAAAGTGGTGTAAAACTGTGGAGTATATCCAAATGAGAATGGGTTGTGTGACTGAAACAACAAGCAAGCACCGTCCAGTCCACTAAAGACAACGTGGGGCCATCGGTTAAACTGATAAGCGCGTCACGCCGGCAACGGTCTGTGCAATAAAGAACAAACAAATAACAGTATGAAAACTACGGACAACAAATTCATAAATAGAAATATGCACATTGAAAGGCAGTTATATAAAGTTAAAAACAGTGCAATTGCACAATAAAATAAAATAATGAATAATTGAATAATACAGCACAAACAACTTCCCATGAAACTGTGAAGGTGCTTTCGCCTAGTGTGCTTTGTTGGGGTCCGCCTTCATTGTCTTGTCACCGGGCTTCCAGTTGGCGGGGCACACCTCGCCGTGCTTCTCCACAAACTGGAATGCCTTCACAAGCCGAAGGGTCTCGTCAACGTTGCGGCCCACGGGCAGGTCGTTGATCGTGATCTGCCGCAGCCTCTGCTCGGGGTCAATGATGAAGAGACCGCGGTACGCAACGCCGTCGTCCTCCTTCAGAACGCCGTACGCCTTCATGATGGACTTGGTCTTGTCCGCCAGAATCGGGATGCTCATCTCGCCCAGGCCACCCTTCTTGCGCTCCACGTTTGTCCACGCCAGGTGCGAGTACTCGCTGTCCATGGAGCACGCGATCACCTCGCAGTTGATGTCTGTGAAGTCCTTGATGCGGTCAGAGAACTGGCAAATCTCCGTGGGGCACACAAAGGTGAAGTCGAGTGGGTAAAAGAAGAGCACGACCCACTTGCCCTTGTAGGACGCGAGGTCGATCTTCTTGAACGTGCCGTTGGGCATGAGCGCCACCTCATCGAAGTGGGGCGCGGGGAAGTTGAGCTTTGCGTCGCCACAGGACATGACACCAAACTTGTTCCTTTACTTCCTTGTGCGAACTCTTGATACTTGTGTGGTGCCCCCTGGGTAAACTTCTCACTGTTTTGCTGATGGCTACACAAACTTAACACAGAGGCATGTGGTGCGGGGTAATGAGAGCGATAAAAACGAAGCGCACATCGACACCCATTGTAAGGCGAGACACGGCTGCCTGGCACATATGGGGCAAGACAAGGTTCATTATATGACACCGGAGGGCTATCACAGTTCTTCGCGAAAACTGTTCCGCAACCACGGACGGGTTCGAGGATACACAAACTTGTTAGGAGGGGAGAAAAAACAACCGCGGTAGCAGCCCTCACCTGAGGGCCTATTTTTGTATCTCATCAGAACTTATCCCCACTTCGTAGAGAGACGTAATCGATTCCACGCTTCTGGGGCAGGTGCGCGGGGATTGCCTCCTCCAATTCCATTGAGCGAAGGTGTGGCATCTCGCGCCCAAGTGCATAACCAATCGATGTCGGGAGGGGCGGCGGCGGCGGGACAGGGGTGGGGCCACGTGGTGAAGAGGGCGCTCAAAAACGTCCGTGGACCGCATTACCCACTCGATGAAGCCAACTACGGAGGCCAAAAACACGACGTGGAACTTAAGGCTGACGAAGCGATGTCCACGAGCGCCACGAATCCGACGATGGGCCTTACTCTTCCACCACTTGTCCAAATGAATTAGCATGGCGACAAGGAAGCACTACACAACCGCTTCACTTCTCCAACCTCAGTCCTTACCACCACAGCAATCTCTGCAATGGGAAACAGTGGTGGTGGTGGTGATGGGAAAGGAAGGAAACAAAGAAAAGCAAAACGTACCGGTGCTCACACACTTCTTGTTTGGAATAAGGCACCAAATGGAAACGCGATACAGAGGCAAGAAGAAAGCAAGACGGTGCCAGGGATGGTGGTGGTGTTAGTGGCCATACATAAAAACTTAGCGTGGGGTGAAAAATATGTAGGAGCACCGTGCATGTGGCACCTGTGAGGGACGACTGCAAGGAATTGGCTGAAAAAGAAAACGTTCTTCCATCCCCCTTTTTCCACACCATATTTAATTTTCACTTGCAACCACTAGACTCCACTCCCTTCGGTATCAAATTTACATCTGCCTAAGTGGCGAAATGATTCCTGTCCTTCAAGGGATCAAAAAAGTGGTGTAAAACTGTGGAGTATATCCAAATGAGAATGGGTTGTGTGACTGAAACAACAAGCAAGCACCGTCCAGTCCACTAAAGACAACGTGGGGCCATCGGTTAAACTGATAAGCGCGTCACGCCGGCAACGGTCTGTGCAATAAAGAACAAACAAATAACAGTATGAAAACTACGGACAACAAATTCATAAATAGAAATATGCACATTGAAAGGCAGTTATATAAAGTTAAAAACAGTGCAATTGCACAATAAAATAAAATAATGAATAATTGAATAATACAGCACAAACAACTTCCCATGAAACTGTGAAGGCGCTTTCGCCTAGTGTGCTTTGTTGGGGTCCGCCTTCATTGTCTTGTCACCGGGCTTCCAGTTGGCGGGGCACACCTCGCCGTGCTTCTCCACAAACTGGAATGCCTTCACAAGCCGAAGGGTCTCGTCAACGTTGCGGCCCACGGGCAGGTCGTTGATCGTGATCTGCCGCAGCCTCTGCTCGGGGTCAATGATGAAGAGACCGCGGTACGCAACGCCGTCGTCCTCCTTCAGAACGCCGTACGCCTTCATGATGGACTTGGTCTTGTCCGCCAGAATCGGGATGCTCATCTCGCCCAGGCCACCCTTCTTGCGCTCCACGTTTGTCCACGCCAGGTGCGAGTACTCGCTGTCCATGGAGCACGCGATCACCTCGCAGTTGATGTCTGTGAAGTCCTTGATGCGGTCAGAGAACTGGCAAATCTCCGTGGGGCACACAAAGGTGAAGTCGAGTGGGTAAAAGAAGAGCACGACCCACTTGCCCTTGTAGGACGCGAGGTCGATCTTCTTGAACGTGCCGTTGGGCATGAGCGCCACCTCATCGAAGTGGGGCGCGGGGAAGTTGAGCTTTGCGTCGCCACAGGACATGACACCAAACTTGTTCCTTTACTTCCTTGTGCGAACTCTTGATACTTGTGTGGTGCCCCCTGGGTAAACTTCTCACTGTTTTGCTGATGGCTACACAAACTTAACACAGAGGCATGTGGTGCGGGGTAATGAGAGCGATAAAAACGAAGCGCACATCGACACCCATTGTAAGGCGAGACACGGCTGCCTGGCACATATGGGGCAAGACAAGGTTCATTATATGACACCGGAGGGCTATCACAGTTCTTCGCGAAAACTGTTCCGCAACCACGGACGGGTTCGAGGATACACAAACTTGTTAGGAGGGGAGAAAAAACAACCGCGGTAGCAGCCCTCACCTGAGGGCCTATTTTTGTATCTCATCAGAACTTATCCCCACTTCGTAGAGAGACGTAATCGATTCCACGCTTCTGGGGCAGGTGCGCGGGGATTGCCTCCTCCAATTCCATTGAGCGAAGGTGTGGCATCTCGCGCCCAAGTGCATAACCAATCGATGTCGGGAGGGGCGGCGGCGGCGGGACAGGGGGTGGGGCCACGTGGTGAAGAGGGCGCTCAAAAACGTCCGTGGACCGCATTACCCACTCGATGAAGCCAACTACGGAGGCCAAAAACACGACGTGGAACTTAAGGCTGACGAAGCGATGTCCACGAGCGCCACGAATCCGACGATGGGCCTTACTCTTCCACCACTTGTCCAAATGAATTAGCATGGCGACAAGGAAGCACTACACAACCGCTTCACTTCTCCAACCTCAGTCCTTACCACCACAGCAATCTCTGCAATGGGAAACAGTGGTGGTGGTGGTGATGGGAAAGGAAGGAAACAAAGAAAAGCAAAACGTACCGGTGCTCACACACTTCTTGTTTGGAATAAGGCACCAAATGGAAACGCGATACAGAGGCAAGAAGAAAGCAAGACGGTGCCAGGGATGGTGGTGGTGTTAGTGGCCATACATAAAAACTTAGCGTGGGGTGAAAAATATGTAGGAGCACCGTGCATGTGGCACCTGTGAGGGACGACTGCAAGGAATTGGCTGAAAAAGAAAACGTTCTTCCATCCCCCTTTTTCCACACCATATTTAATTTTCACTTGCAACCACTAGACTCCACTCCCTTCGGTATCAAATTTACATCTGCCTAAGTGGCGAAATGATTCCTGTCCTTCAAGGGATCAAAAAAGTGGTGTAAAACTGTGGAGTATATCCAAATGAGAATGGGTTGTGTGACTGAAACAACAAGCAAGCACCGTCCAGTCCACTAAAGACAACGTGGGGCCATCGGTTAAACTGATAAGCGCGTCACGCCGGCAACGGTCTGTGCAATAAAGAACAAACAAATAACAGTATGAAAACTACGGACAACAAATTCATAAATAGAAATATGCACATTGAAAGGCAGTTATATAAAGTTAAAAACAGTGCAATTGCACAATAAAATAAAATAATGAATAATTGAATAATACAGCACAAACAACTTCCCATGAAACTGTGAAGGCGCTTTCGCCTAGTGTGCTTTGTTGGGGTCCGCCTTCATTGTCTTGTCACCGGGCTTCCAGTTGGCGGGGCACACCTCGCCGTGCTTCTCCACAAACTGGAATGCCTTCACAAGCCGAAGGGTCTCGTCAACGTTGCGGCCCACGGGCAGGTCGTTGATCGTGATCTGCCGCAGCCTCTGCTCGGGGTCAATGATGAAGAGACCGCGGTACGCAACGCCGTCGTCCTCCTTCAGAACGCCGTACGCCTTCATGATGGACTTGGTCTTGTCCGCCAGAATCGGGATGCTCATCTCGCCCAGGCCACCCTTCTTGCGCTCCACGTTTGTCCACGCCAGGTGCGAGTACTCGCTGTCCATGGAGCACGCGATCACCTCGCAGTTGATGTCTGTGAAGTCCTTGATGCGGTCAGAGAACTGGCAAATCTCCGTGGGGCACACAAAGGTGAAGTCGAGTGGGTAAAAGAAGAGCACGACCCACTTGCCCTTGTAGGACGCGAGGTCGATCTTCTTGAACGTGCCGTTGGGCATGAGCGCCACCTCATCGAAGTGGGGCGCGGGGAAGTTGAGCTTTGCGTCGCCACAGGACATGACACCAAACTTGTTCCTTTACTTCCTTGTGCGAACTCTTGATACTTGTGTGGTGCCCCCTGGGTAAACTTCTCACTGTTTTGCTGATGGCTACACAAACTTAACACAGAGACATGTGGTGCGGGGTAATGAGAGCGATAAAAACGAAGCGCACATCGACACCCATTGTAAGGCGAGACACGGCTGCCTGGCACATATGGGGCAAGACAAGGTTCATTATATGACACCGGAGGGCTATCACAGTTCTTCGCGAAAACTGTTCCGCAACCACGGACGGGTTCGAGGATACACAAACTTGTTAGGAGGGGAGAAAAAACAACCGCGGTAGCAGCCCTCACCTGAGGGCCTATTTTTGTATCTCATCAGAACTTATCCCCACTTCGTAGAGAGACGTAATCGATTCCACGCTTCTGGGGCAGGTGCGCGGGGATTGCCTCCTCCAATTCCATTGAGCGAAGGTGTGGCATCTCGCGCCCAAGTGCATAACCAATCGATGTCGGGAGGGGCGGCGGCGGCGGGACAGGGGGTGGGGCCACGTGGTGAAGAGGGCGCTCAAAAACGTCCGTGGACCGCATTACCCACTCGATGAAGCCAACTACGGAGGCCAAAAACACGACGTGGAACTTAAGGCTGACGAAGCGATGTCCACGAGCGCCACGAATCCGACGATGGGCCTTACTCTTCCACCACTTGTCCAAATGAATTAGCATGGCGACAAGGAAGCACTACACAACCGCTTCACTTCTCCAACCTCAGTCCTTACCACCACAGCAATCTCTGCAATGGGAAACAGTGGTGGTGGTGGTGATGGGAAAGGAAGGAAACAAAGAAAAGCAAAACGTACCGGTGCTCACACACTTCTTGTTTGGAATAAGGCACCAAATGGAAACGCGATACAGAGGCAAGAAGAAAGCAAGACGGTGCCAGGGATGGTGGTGGTGTTAGTGGCCATACATAAAAACTTAGCGTGGGGTGAAAAATATGTAGGAGCACCGTGCATGTGGCACCTGTGAGGGACGACTGCAAGGAATTGGCTGAAAAAGAAAACGTTCTTCCATCCCCCTTTTTCCACACCATATTTAATTTTCACTTGCAACCACTAGACTCCACTCCCTTCGGTATCAAATTTACATCTGCCTAAGTGGCGAAATGATTCCTGTCCTTCAAGGGATCAAAAAAGTGGTGTAAAACTGTGGAGTATATCCAAATGAGAATGGGTTGTGTGACTGAAACAACAAGCAAGCACCGTCCAGTCCACTAAAGACAACGTGGGGCCATCGGTTAAACTGATAAGCGCGTCACGCCGGCAACGGTCTGTGCAATAAAGAACAAACAAATAACAGTATGAAAACTACGGACAACAAATTCATAAATAGAAATATGCACATTGAAAGGCAGTTATATAAAGTTAAAAACAGTGCAATTGCACAATAAAATAAAATAATGAATAATTGAATAATACAGCACAAACAACTTCCCATGAAACTGTGAAGGCGCTTTCGCCTAGTGTGCTTTGTTGGGGTCCGCCTTCATTGTCTTGTCACCGGGCTTCCAGTTGGCGGGGCACACCTCGCCGTGCTTCTCCACAAACTGGAATGCCTTCACAAGCCGAAGGGTCTCGTCAACGTTGCGGCCCACGGGCAGGTCGTTGATCGTGATCTGCCGCAGCCTCTGCTCGGGGTCAATGATGAAGAGACCGCGGTACGCAACGCCGTCGTCCTCCTTCAGAACGCCGTACGCCTTCATGATGGACTTGGTCTTGTCCGCCAGAATCGGGATGCTCATCTCGCCCAGGCCACCCTTCTTGCGCTCCACGTTTGTCCACGCCAGGTGCGAGTACTCGCTGTCCATGGAGCACGCGATCACCTCGCAGTTGATGTCTGTGAAGTCCTTGATGCGGTCAGAGAACTGGCAAATCTCCGTGGGGCACACAAAGGTGAAGTCGAGTGGGTAAAAGAAGAGCACGACCCACTTGCCCTTGTAGGACGCGAGGTCGATCTTCTTGAACGTGCCGTTGGGCATGAGCGCCACCTCATCGAAGTGGGGCGCGGGGAAGTTGAGCTTTGCGTCGCCACAGGACATGACACCAAACTTGTTCCTTTACTTCCTTGTGCGAACTCTTGATACTTGTGTGGTGCCCCCTGGGTAAACTTCTCACTGTTTTGCTGATGGCTACACAAACTTAACACAGAGACATGTGCTGTAGCCATTCGTTTCAGCATCGTTTGTTATCCCCAAGGAAAATAAATGAACAAATAATAATAATAATAGCAATAAATTCATGAAAGCAACCTATTTACGCACGTGTGCCTAGGGGCACAGAGACTCGCGCGAATATAGTCACAAAAATACTTTGGTTTATGTCTTCTTTTGTTTTTGAACGGGTTTGAAGGAATATTACTTACACATATCACCTTAAGCGGCACTTTGTTTCCTCCCTGACCGCTGGCCCGCTTGTGTTGAAACAAAATTTAATCTGGTGCTTTAGAACGAAATGTATACCTCCACCAATTTTTTACGGCCACAGTATCGTCATCATGTTGCATCGCCATCGTTAAAATGTGACCAACTCCCCGTCTTCTCTTTTCCCGTTGCTTCTACTGTAGGGCCACGGCACCACTACCACATGTGAACCCATGCCTGGGCAGAAAGGAGCAGGCAATATGCTGCTGCACCGAACACACATCCCCCTTCCACACCACTCCAACGCACCCATTTAAGCACAGAGAACCACGGCTACTAGACCCTACTGCTGCTTGCACTCCTTTGCATCCTTCTTATTCCCGTTATTACTACTGCCACCGGTTATTTCACGAGGTCCTTTTTTTTGTGCAATAAACTTGATGTTCGTCCCAATGTTGCCATCACCATCATCCTCATTCTCATCCTCATCGTCGTCATCCTCATCCGTATCGGTATCGAAGTGACTGCCGAATTTCTCCTTAAGCGCAAGAGCCGCTTGCTCAACAGACTTCCCTGTGTAATAAAACGCAGCCTTTGGCACAATCTCCTCCATCAACACTTGGCCAGCCTCGATATGCAGTTCTGCCATCTCCTCTTCATCGTCATCATCCTCTTCGTTTTTATTGTCATCTTCATCATCTTCATCTCCAAGTGGGTTCTTGAAAAGATTGAAGAAGGAGGGACAGTTTTCCTCCCGTGTGACTACACGAATGCTCTTGCTGCTCTTATGTCGCTGCTTCTTCTTCTTTATGACAATCGTAAGATTTTTCTCTGGTGACAACCACTCTACAGGCGTGGCCTTCATTGAGTCAATTTCCATCTCCCCACTGTCCTCGTCAAACACCATGCGGTACGTTTTGCTCAGAACAGTATTCTTAAAGTACTCGTTAGGTGCAAAGTAGAAATCAATCTGCACCCCCTTCTGTGGATCACCCTCGACATGCTCAAGCTTGATGTCACGCAGATAACTGAGAGCGTGACGGTCGCGCTCAGTGATCATGGAGTCAAGAGCTTCCGTATTACACATGGCCGTAAGCCAAAAATTAGGAATACCACCATCAGGCTTCCCAGCAGCAGCCTCTAAGGGGTCACACGCCTCGCTTGGTGTTATCACACGGACGGACTTCTTCGCCTTTTTGTTTTTCTCCGTATCATCCTCCCCGTCACTGGAGGGAATCTCGCAAACACCAGACGCACCAACCTCCTTTGCTCCAGCTGCCGCCAACTCATCATCCGTAATGTCCCGCTGCCCACACACAATGCTGGTACGAATGTCATACAGTTTCTGCGCCGCCTGTAGGTGCTCTATTTGGAGGAGCCCTAGTTCGTCACGAAACTGCCGCCGGACAGCTTTATACTCGTCAAGCAACCCCTTCAGTGCATATACCTTTCGCCGCTCATGCACCTTCATTTCATTCATAACTTTTACGAGATCAAACTCTTCCCCTTCCTCATCGTCCGAACCCGTCGCATGAAAGTTCACTGGATCCGCATGACGAGCCGCAGGGTTGCCTGAACGCATGGTACACTTCACACTTCCTTATGATCAGTTACTACCTTCCTTCGCAACAATAAGGCCCCAGTTGTCAGACTATTTACCTGATTCTTTTCTCCTACTAGATGCTTCAATAGAACCAATATGTGTATGTCAGTAGACATTATATTGTGAGAAGGCGGTAGGAGACGTAGGGAAGTAGTAGCAGGCACTGTTCAACCATATAAGCGCACTTCCACGTGGTGGAGAGTGGCCCACATAAGGTAAAGCAAGAATAGCCCAAGGCAGTAAATGCTGCATTGAGCGGCATATCGCCTAGAAGCGATACACAGTTGGGGACATCAGTTGCTTCCTTCCCGACCGTGCTCGTGAGAGTGTGCGAGACAACTGACCCGCCGTGATTTGATGTGAGGGATAACAAATTCGGGGGAAGCAACCGCGCTTAATTTCCAGTGGGTTAAGCATCTACACCTTCAATCGCTTTCGCTCGCTTTCTACATCATCAATGGCACTGCCCTCGTCCCTGCACTTTTTGATGGCTGTGGCGCTTAGTTCCATGAATGCCTTTTTAATGCGAGAAAGTGCACCCGTCGCTTTCTGCATGACTTTCACAACCTTCGCACAGTCGAGATGCGCTTTGGCACAGAAACTTGCATATACCGTCTCCGTGCTCATCCCACTGTAACTTGCAGCTCTGCTCACCGTACCGGATGAGGCCGCTTCCCAGGAAAGGGTGTTCTCAGTGCGTGCAAGCAGCAGAGCAACTACGATCCTGTCCACCACCGTAAGACCTGCCAACTCCTCAACACCACTAATTACTGATAAGAGTCGCATACAGTGTGGCTGATAAATAGACACCTGTAGCCCGAGCTTTAGAATGTATTTTGTTAGAAGGTTCTCAGCGAACACCGAGCGCAGCCTTCGCTCACTTTCTGTCATCTTTAGTTCCTGCACTATCTCAACACGACGCAGCTCCACAGCACCAACAGCAGCATCTAGAAACCGCACCTCCGCAACAGGAATAGGCTGGTTTGCTTCCTCAGCCGCTATCATAAGGCAGGCAGCGGACACATCTTGCTGCCTTTCCACCCGCTGTCCCCGCGCTCGTCGGCCGCCGACAAAAAGCCTTGCTATGGCCACAGCACGATCTAGAACCGCTTCGGGTAGACCCGATTTTTTTTGTAAGCCGCGCATACAGTTCATCATTACAGGATGCAGCACAACCTTGGCGGCCACAGTTGTGGATTGCGGTGCGGTCACAGAGGACGTGCCGACACCACTGATGTTCGCGGCAAGTTTTGCATCACCGTGCTCGCGATGTCGATCAACATCATCATAGGTAGCATTCTCGTTGTATCGATTGAAGGCATTCTCCTCGAGGCCCATGGCAACGACGAGTGCACATTCAGTGCAGGCCACCTCACCAAACGCATCGTCTGTTGCAAGGCTATCCACAGCACCGCAGTGCGGACAGTTCCTTCCCACATAGTCTGCGGTCGTCGACATAACTTGTATGTAGGTCTTACTGAGCGGACCCCAACTACCGGCAACTACGTAGAACAGGAGAGTTAAATGCTCCTACAATATACACTAGACAGCACAAGGCAACTAGCTTCGCGTGAGAGTTCCTGTCGCTGTCAGGCTAGACACGCACAGACACTCTCACGCAAAAGAAAGGAAACAAAGAGACCTACCTATCACACACACACACACAAAAAAAAAAAAAAAAGGAGAGGGAGAGGGGTTTGCAGAGTGGAGCTTAAGTTCATTTTCAATTCGGCCAGTGCTGAAGGCAACTGTTAGGCAACTCGCCCACGGGCCATTTTTTGCGCACCAACGTTGATTTGGTGAGACACATGGAAGGAAAAAATGAGGGTGGCTCTCCGCGCTAACAACACGTGTAGCAGCAGCGGCAGTAGCAGGGATATGAACTTGTCAACTTGCTCCCCCACCCCCATCCTCACACGCATTCAGTAGCGCGCCCGTCTCAAAGCCAACAGTGTGGCTAGGAGCAGAAGGTCGAGAGGGGGAAAAAAGGAAATTAGTCCGCAGCGTGGTCATTTAAAGGGAAAAAAACCAACAGCGAGTAATGAACATACGAAGCAGCTTTTCATCGGTGCATGTAGCGAAGCGAGCCGCCGCCTCCTTTTTCTCCAAGCACAACAGATCCTCAAGACATTTCGTCTCGTTTGTCCCAACACTCCGCAGACCATCCACTAACTCAACCGCTTGGTCCACCACAGGCAGAGTCCTTGTACCTTCAACCTCACTGCAACCCCCCGGGAAGCGTGAACCTGCCGCGCCACTGTGCGATGCAAATGCATCAATTCCCTTGTCTACAGTATCAAGAGATCGCGCCGACAGATGCGGTTGGCCGAAATCGGAGCCTGATGGTGAGGCACCCAACCCAGCACCACAGACTCCCGTAGTGTCTTCCCCACCGCTTTGTTGCATGTCCGCTGAACAATCACCCGCCTGCTGGTCACGCGGGTTGTACTCCACGTCATAGAAGGAGTCGCTCCATCCATCGTCATCAGCCTCCTGATGTGCAGGCCGCTTAGGAGAATGGCCATGCTCTTGATGGCTGGTTGTATTGTCACGCTTCAAGATATGTTTTGGAGGTGGGGCAACGGTAGTGATTATTTGACGTTGGAGTTTCTCAAAAGCCCCAAGGATAGCAACTGGTGCCATGAGGGCTGCCTGGTACCCCGTGCCGCCGCCACCTCCACCACCCAGACCTTCGGCGGAACACAAGGAGTCCAGCGCCAACGCAGGCTCAGCGATGGGGCTGTGAACGTGCTTGTTGCAATCCGCGCCTAGCACGCTCGCCCCAGCTGGCGAGACGCTTTCTTCTGCCAGGTTCATTAGCCTTTCGGATGGTCCACGCACCTCCCTTTTGGCACTGTCCTCGTATTTTGAAACTTCACCATCAAACACCGATGCTACTGGCTGCAGCTCCTGTTCGGAGGAGAATTGGCTTCCATGGTGGCAGTCAGCTCTTGTCACAGAGCCGCAGTCGATGGCGCCACCTACCCCGCTGCCCCGCCGTTGCCATACATGCTCCCTGCGCCACTCTTCCTGCTGCCCTACATCCGCACTAAACCTCTCCCCGTAGTGGTGCGTCAACTCAGCTTCGCCCCTTGCAAAGGACTCATGGAAGGTGTCTCGTTCATTTTCCTCCTCGTTCACTAGTGCAAGTCGCATTCGTTCCTGTACGTCAAAAAACACGCGCTGCTCCTCCTCTTGTGTGGCAAAAATATCCCACCATGCCCGCCACAAAACCTGGATGGCAGTCCGGCCCTCACGTTCCTGGCGCAACATAAAGGATACGCGGCCGTTAAAGAATTCCAGCTCCTTCTCCCGAATTCGGTGAGCATCTCTTTCAAAGCGAGCCCCCTTAGTCGCGCAGAATGTCAAGGAAAATGCAGAAATTATGCCCTTTTCCTCAAGTACAAATTCGACAAAGCGACGCCGGCGCTGCTCTTCCCTTAGCGCCAAGTACAAAACAGCAAGGTCCGCGTGAAACTTATCACTGTTTACAAGCATGTCGTATCCACGCAGAATCTCCAAAATTAATTTCGACCGCACGTACGACTCCCCGCGGATAAAGAGACAACACTCGGTGTCACTAGTGGTGGCACCATCCACAAAACGATCCGCTTCAACACCGTCTGCCACACCCCCAGTGATCAACACCGGTGAGAGCACTTCACCGGTGGATTCTGCTGTGGGCGACGCCCCAACGATTACTTGCAATATGGCTGGGTCATGGGCACTCCGTTGTAACGACGCCTTTAGCCTTGCAACGTCCCTGACCACCTGATTATGCGCCTCACTGTTTTTGTACGTCGCACAACCTGCTTCAACTGCAAAAGTGAGACGGAGAGAACAAGAAATAACGCGCGAGATTATGCTCTTCTCTTGTTCCTGCAGCACCGCCCACTGCGCAGTGGCCTCCTGCTTAGCCCATAAACTAACAGCACGATACAGTTCTTCATTTTCACACTCACTACATGACACTGCCTCACCACAACGGCCCTCAACACCTGTCACGAATATTTCAGCGGGCGACGCCATCTCGCCAAGAAACAGAAGTACAAAAGTGTGCGCATAAAGTGGCGATGTTTCTTGGAGCGCACATGTTACCCCGTTGAGGCTGTCAGCAACACTGTCAAGGTACTCGGACACCTCGTTTCCTCCCAGATGGCCACCCAATTCCCCCAGTACGCTACCCAGTCTAAGGAATAGGTACTGCCTCAGACTGCGCCGCATCACTTCAGAAACGACAACGAAGCACCCCATGTCGTTGGAGGATATTTGGGTGGCAATAAAAAACATTTCAGCAGGAGCAAAGGCGAATATCTCATCCTCATTGTCACCATTCACATCACGCTGCCCAAGTAAGGCAGCGACCGATAGCTGAAACACATCAAAAAGAAGGGACAGGCAGCTAACCTTGAGACTGGCATTCGCGAATAGTTCAAGAAGCTTCTTCATCTGGAGCAGCACCTCTCTACAAGCAGATGGCACCTCCTCGTGTACATCAATTGGTAGGCTTTGGGTCACATTGTTTGGTGACATTGCGAGCGCCTCATGAACAGTGCGCCATCCCCCACGAAGCACGGCAGTCAGTCGAGGCAGTGCATCACAAAACACAGGCCGTGCAAACTCCATCAGCAAAGATGCCGCGCGTGAACGGGCATGAGGCCCTTCACAATCGAGAGGGAGGCAAAGCGAGTGATACAACCGCATGAGGAGTGTTTTGTTAAACGCCGCCGCCACGTCCGCCTCCATGACAATGGACCACAATCTGAGACCCAACACCTTATTACAATTAATGTTGGGCGATTTCCCTGCCTCATCAATGGCGAATGCCACCGTTTGACTTAGCAAAAAGTTGCTGGATGACAGCAGCATACAATGAAGTGCTCTTCCCAGGTATGCAATGCGACTTTTCCCTCCTTCCTGGGCCGTCTCGGAGACAGAGGGAGCGAAGCAACAGGCACTATCTTCCTCAACAAGGGATAAGTCCATTAACGCAACTTTGGCTGTACAAAGACAACGAAAAACTTCACACGATTGCTCTGCGTCATCACCACACAGCCATTTAAGCATCGATATGGCACGGAGTAGACATTGGTGGCCGTCACCCTTAACTCCGTCCTCGCTGTTCGTTAGACACAACGGGCGGGTAGCGGGTGGGATATGGCTGAGAAGGTACACAACAGGAAGAGCCCCGCACTGTCTTGGGAACTTCCAGTCGCTGAAAATGTCAAACCTCCACGCCCGTATAAGTTCCAGTGCGGATGGCACGGCGCGTGCCAACGCATCGGCAACAGAGGCTGAGCATTGGTTAGCTAACTCGCACACAGACGGAGTGCCTGCTGTCGTGGCCTCCTCGAACTTTGCGCATACACACATGGCAGCCTGCTGCCATAGCACAGACTGCTCCAAATTACCCCAACTTTCACTCCAGACAGCGAGTGAAGCAACTTCAGACATACCAAACCCACTCCGAAAGAGAGCGGACACTGTGTCTTGAAACAGTGGAGCACTCTGCGACGCGTGGAGTCGTTGCATTATATTTTGGGCCGTACTGGTGCTGGTCTTTTCCTCAGCCGTTGTGATGTGCGCTCTGTCTTTGGTTGCTCCTAAAGGTGAGCCCACATCTCCACTGCTACCACAATACTCTTGAAATGGCCAAAGTGCTTTCTCAAGGGGAATATCCTCGGGCAGGACCATCGACGAGCGGCCTCCAACTGCATCACGGCATCGGCAGACCCATGCCAACAACACGGAAGCCAGTCGCTGCCACATACGGCTCTCGCATAGAAGCAGGTGCACACAACGCCGTACATCCGTTTGGGAACTACAGGAGTCTGACGACTTCGTACCCCGAGCAGACAGACCGCCACACCACGAGTCCAAGATATTTCGCCGCCTCTTGAGTGCTGACGCTTCTTCCAGTGCCTCCTCTGCCCCAAGGACCAGCAGAACTAGGGCACGTGGGACGTCAGTGTTGGCTGGGGCAATCCAGTCAAACTCAATCATGAATGCAATGATGAACCGACGCAATGCGTTACCAAGCTGTGCTAGTCCCGATACGCCGGCAGGGAGCGCACCACATACGGCCACAGATTTAAGTGCAGCCACAGCGGTATCATAGTGCTCCAAAAGGGCAATTTTTTGCCATGCCACGTGCACGACCATTCGAGCCAAATGGACACCTGAAGCCTGCTCAGGGAGCCTGGCAGTCCCCACCAACATGCGAGCCATGTACGCTGCCAGCGACGCACCACACTTTTGGCATTTGTCGTCACTACCACTGTCATCACTGGAGACGTGCCAAGCGCCGCTTCTACGACAAGAAGCCGGTATCATGTACAGCAACTGCGATATAAACCTTGAAGACAGTGATGCAGGCAAGGCGCACCTATCCGCAAAACCATCCGCGAACCCTAACCCCAATACGTATGTCAGTTGCGACCTCTGCAGCAACGTGTTCACACTAACAAAACACCGTAGGCTGTTGCCACCCACACACACCGGTAATGAGGAAGCAATCGATGTTGGTAATGAATAACACCAGTGAGCCATACACTCCTGGCTCGAAACAGTACTCACAGCACCTGCCCCTTCATTCTGGAAGTTCATATGTACACCGTACCCCTCATCCACAGGGTTAAATAGCACAGTGGATGCAGCAGCTACCCCGATTGGCAGTGGCACAGTGCCAATCCAGCACACGCTACGAGGAAGTGGGAAACGACTCCGACAACCGCCCTCCCATAATGTAGACGAAATAACATGAAGCCCGACAGGGCCTGTGTCACGGTGATTCCCACTCTTTGAGTCGTGACCTTGTGTTACAGCACCATTGCACGATACATCGTCAGCAAGGCGAACATAAAATCGGACCACCATCGACAACCCGCATTGGCGCATCCAGCTGGAGTTACTGGCGCCGGTGCCCACGAACTTGGAGCGATGTCTCCTGCCATGTTGCACTTCACCTGGTGCAAGCATTGTAGTCTCTTCTTTATGCAGTGGCTCAACTGAAGAACCGAGAAGCACCATCTGGACCATATACTCGTCCCCACATAAACCCCGTAGCAGACCGTCCTTATCGCGCTCCTCTGCACTCTGGACGCCATCACCGCGCGCTCCACGACGATTTACCAAACCAATCCTAAACCCCTGGCTTGCCTCGTCGTAGGCACCACAGACAACATGAAGTGCAGTTGGTGCTTCCTGAGGCACAAGAGCAAAGAGCATGCCATCGGCCACATCCCCTCGACCTTTGGAGGCATTGTGAATGTAACACCAGATACACTGAGTTGGTTGCAAAGGAGGAGTATTAACACTTGTGCCACTCCTGCTGCGCCGGTTGCTCTCAGCCGCAGCAACCTCCCTTGTGTAATGTTGGAATGGCACATTAGATTCTGCACAGAAACCAAGAAGTTCATATTCCGCAACGGCGTCAATAGCATCCGAAATAGTACAACGCACAACTGCCACCAGAAATGTATGCGTTGGCAACCGCGGGTCATTACCGGCTGCACTCGCACCAATCAACCTTTTAATAAGCGGCACTTTTTCAGGTTGCGCCTCTTCCCTAGCCACAAGGAGAAGGAAATCGGCAGTTACGTCGCTGTGCAACGCCAGTTGCGAGACGAGAAGCAACTGTGGGTCAAGACCATCTGAACCCTTGTACAACTTGCTGTAGATACTTTTCTCGTCGCGCAGTGGCCGTATGGCACAACGCTGCCTCTCCCACGTCTGCTTCTCGGTAAAAAGAAAGCGGTCCAAGGCGCCATGACTGCCAATAGTTTCCTCTTCCGTCACCCCAACATTGACGCCCGAGTGCGGAACAGAAGACAACCGCATAAAGAAATGCCTGGCAGAAAGAAACACAACGCCCCCCGTCCCCTTGACAACAAACTCGTCTAGTGGACCAGCAACTTCAAACACAGCGCTGTGGACCCCTTCTTCCTCGGAATCCCCCTGGCTTTCCTCAACTTCAAATGAATCAACGGATGCGTTGCTATTGGTCCTATGTGCAAAGTGAATAATCTTCAAGGCGTAGCGGTCCTGCTCTACTCCCTCATAGCCAACGTCCTGTAACGCAGGGGCATCCGAAAGCAAAAGCACAACAACTGTCTCCCTTGTGTGTGGGTCCGCATGGGACCACGACATGCATGTGTGGCTGTAAGTGCCGCTAGGTGTAACCGCAACTGTCGGGTCAGTGTCATACCATTTATGGTGAATTAATGCCATGTGGGCCGTTGTCAGCGAGGGGTTCCTGCAACTTGTGCCCACGGAAGTGGGTCGCTGTGCCTATTCCCTTGTCGTTGGCTCTCCTGTCCACTCCTCCTGGTGGCTATTTATCCAACTGTTTTTACTGCCCTACAACAAGGACCCTCCCCCACGCCTGTCATGAATGTGAACGGCACGCATGCAAATATAAGACAAGGAAAATAAGAGAGCGGTGTGTGTGCGTGTGTGCGCATGTATTTGTTTGTTTGTATCAACAAAAACCCAGCAGTAAGCAGTAGGACAAACAGTTTAAGTGAAGGCAACTTATGCGCGACACAAAATACCACCTTTTCCACATGTAGGCATGGACATGGGATGGTGATGTTTAGACTGCAGTGTCGCGCGCATGTTTACATGGATATGATAACCGAATAGTTGAAAACGAGGGACGGGATTGGACCGGAATGAAATGAAAACGACCTTAACTCGATGACCCCAAAATATAAAATGTTTGTTCATGTTTGTGGGCGATTAACCCTTCGTGCAAATTAGCAAAGGGGAAAGGAAACGGGTGATAAAGTGGAGGAATAGCGGGGTGTAGAATCGAACGCGCGCTGAATACTCGCAACCAAGATCGTGCTGTTTCATTGACCAACGACTCCTAACCCACCCCGTCCTGTGTGAGGGTCTGTAAAGCATGTGAAAGGAACACGGTCATTATTGTTCGTTTCCGTTGACGCTTCTCTGTGCAGGCAAATGTTTATGCATTTCCAGGGCCAAATACGTGAATGTACATATATGCATGTACGTATTTACGCCTGTATATGCAGCTCGAGTGTTATATATTTTACATTATTGTACATCACGCAAAAGAGTTTTGGAGAGGGTTTCACATGTGCAGGTTTAGCGGGTCCGAATGGCGTTTGTTGGTTGCTGATTGGTTGCTTTTGGACCGAAATGCAAAAAGTAATAAAGGCAGTAGAACGGAGAAACGAAGAGAGCGGGGAAGGAAGAAATCAAAAGAAAAAGCACCGCCAACAGCAAAGAAAAAAATTGAGAGTGAGTGAAAAGTGAGAAGGGGGCGGCGTGCTCATAAAAAAAAAAAATTGAAGGAGTGCTGCTACACTGCAGCCGGTGCAAAGATCAACCGAGAGTCGTTAAATATTAGTGTAAAAGAGGATATTCGAAGTTTTCTTTTGCTGTTGTTTATTTGGCTGCTAGTATGTGTGTGAAAGGGAAGGAGGGAAGTGTGGAGGAGGGCTAAAAGGCTCGCTAGTGCCTAGGAAGGTTCAGATAAAGATACGCGCTGCGATTCAGGGGTTTGAGGATGTTATAGTAACAGAGCAAAATACGTGTCAGGAATGTAGTGCCGGAAAATGAATACGGGGCAAATGTACTGGTCTCTTGTGAAACTGCCATGTGTTCTGTTCGTTGTTGAATCACTGCAATAGGAAACGCGCTCCACTTTACTTAGGGACTTCTTTATTTTTGTGCTGCTGCACTTTATCAACGCTCCGTCGCTCATGGAAAAAGCACACACGCCCCACCCAGCGCCGAAAACGTCGGCCCCCCATACAGTCACGCAACTCACACATCGATGCAAAACGTTAAAGCTCTCAGACGCACCTCAAACTTTCAAATAAGATCCAGAACCATCGCAGCCACCTCGTTCACGTTTCTTATCCCCCTGCACTTGGGCTTCCTTATTTCCCACGCGACGCCACCTGTACTTCGTCCAGCCTGCCGAAGCAAACAAGCTTCGTACCCGCCTCTTCCTGATGTGATTCAGAAATTCCGTGGCCTTTACCGTGCCGCTATGTCCCGTGTCGCAAGGACACGAAAACCCCTTTATTGTTTTAAGTTCGGCGGCGGGCGTCGTCTTGGAATACCCCTCGTCCACAAACAAGCGGAAGGCCAGTCGCGAACAGGAGGCATCCGAGGCCACATGGCACTGATATGGTGAGTAGTCACCATTGTCACCCTTAGACATTGTGTGCACTGCCTTGTGCAAGCATCCAGAACAAGGACCGTAGTTTCCTCTCCCACATCACACGCAGGAGATTGCCAATTTTCGGTTGAGGAGGCATTCTGATTCTCCAGCACACACTCCTGCCCCCCAGGAACGCTATAGGCTGACAGTCGCTCAGCTCCAGCATCCTCACAAGCATTCTTAAGTGGGAAGGTCAACAAAAACCCCATATTACGATTTTGAGAGAGGACGAGCTCTTGAGGGCGTCTGTGCCTTGCCGTACGTGGCATGGTTGTGCTCCCTGGCTCAACATGGAGCCATTTGTCCTCTGCCGCCACGTGACGCACAGCACCCGTCT
>SOPI01000015.1:0-43754 GCA_021307395.1 Trypanosoma vivax | reverse complement strand
TACCAGTGGAAGCTGGTCCCACAGTGTCATTGGATGAGCTTCCGATATATGTGCTTTCACCCGAGCTTCTAGCAGAGTGGGCGGGGAGCTTCCCAAAAAGTAGGAACGATAAAATGGAGCTTTGTATCAACACCTTACCATGCCCTCTGACCCTGATATACCAAAAGGCGCCGCGCGTGGTGGAACTCACAACATACGATAGGCAGGAACAGCGGGATATCATTCCTGGGAAATACTACGGAGGCTAAAAGTGTGGTCCTGTGCGCCTTATCTAGTGAAGTACATGTTTGCTAACAGAAGTATGTTCACAAGTTTTTTTTCGAGTAGTGACGGGCTGCGGTGTGGGGAAACAGCGAATGTGGGAAAGAACCCTTCATTGCACCCTGTTGTAGTGGAAGTAGGTTGTGGACAAGGACTTCCGGGCATCGCCGCGCTTATTCTTGGTGCCCGTCACGTGATATTCCAGGATTACAACGAGGAGGTGCATCGCCTGTGTGTCGTTCCAAACATTGGAATAAATTTTGCACCGAATTGTGAGGGAGCTACCGTACTCCAAAAGAACCATAATTCCTTCCCAGTGGTTCAACTGGCATCTGGAGACTGGAATGCCATGACGTGGCACGACAGCAAGGATATACAAAGGCGACAGCACGAGTCCGGCGATCGATGGTCTTACTCGGTAGTGATGTAACGTTTGACGATGAAGCGTGTGCGAAGCTTGCACTTCTTGTGGCACGCTTACTGTTCGTTAACGGTGGTGTAGCCTTTATAGCGAGCAAACGTTACTACTTTGGTACCAATGGAGGGGCCCTTGAGTTCCAGAAACGATGTGAAGAGTGTGGGCTTACCGTGCATGAAGCTAGTCGATCAGACATGGAAGGAGGAATGCAACACGTTATACTACGCATCGAATGTCTTGATTTAGGTGGGATGCTCGGGAAGGAGATCGCGGTACAGCAACGTTAAGATTTGCTGTGAACCGAAGTTTGAAAGAGTTTTCGGTAACCCGATTGTGTGCAAATGTCGGAACGCTCAACGGCACCCTTCTAACTTATGTTGCCAAGCACCGCCTCTGCTAAAATAACAGGAGCGTTGTCAGGGCGCACGTGAATGTGCCTGCCGAGAGGACAACGTTCAATAGCGACTGGCATGGGTCTTGCATGAACTGCAAACAATAACCTAAGGCCGTTGCACAGTGAGTAGGATCCATGTCACTTCTCAGCTTTGTTCTTCGAGAAAATTACCGTGGAGTGCATCCGAAGCTCTTTAGGGACAGAACAACATCCTGCAGGCGAAATGCCGCAATACTTATTTGATGTGGTGCATCGCGTTAGGCCAGTAACGAAACGGTAAGTCTCCCAACGGTGACTGATGGTAAGAGAATTGGGAAGCGCTGCTGCCTTTAACCTTGCGTTGTTTGGCTGGTTGTTGGACTCTTAGCCCGGCGACCGTCGCGTGGAATAAGGGCAATGATGTGCACCAAGACGCGATTTTTATGCCAAGTATGTTTGCATGCGTATCAATGAGATATCACCGCTGTCAAATCTATCTTCTGACTATACCGCGGGAAGAATGTTAAAGGCACATCCTTGTTTTTAGATGACTGAAGTTTAGAGCCCTTAGCTGACCCTGCAACTTCACAGAAAGTGCTATTGCTTGCAGTCGATCCTTAAGCGCATTGCACCGGTACTTTGACACAAGACACGGGCTTGTTCATGAAAGAGCACTCAACGAAACCATTTCTCGTTGTCAGTATTTGGCATTGTGGTGATAGGCAACGCCTGTGAGTTCAAACTCAAGATTCCCCGGTGCGCAGCTTGTATGGGTAGATGTGGTCACGAGAGTTTCTGAAATTTCAGTTAAAAAAATGTAGGTTGAGGAAGAGTTTGGCAGAGCACAATCGTGACCCTTTGGAGGCGAACGAAAGATCGTTGCGAATTGATTGAAGAGTGCAATACTTTTTTTTCTTTTTTCAGGGGGCGCATAGCGCACAGGAGCACGAGATTGGGTCTTAACTAGCCCTGCTCATCGACGGATCAGAGATGGCTTCGAACCTTGGTACAACCATTCACTCCAAACACCATGAGTGCCCGTAGAGAACTACGTGTCCTCTCTTGCCTTCACAGACCCGTTTATCTTTTCACGATTCCCTTTTCACAAATTGATGCAGCAAAGAAAGATGGATGAGGAAGAATTCATACTTATGTTGCCTTCGGCGACCACGGTCAAGGAGTGCTTTGACCGCGTTTCACATGAGAAGATACCCTCGTTAAGTGGGCCTCAACAAGGCATTGGGAGAGAAGTGAGAACATTACCCATTAAGCGCAGCCAGTTCTTTGAGGATATGCTTCACTCCTTTAATGCGGCGGAAAAACGCCATTCTTGCAACAGCAGCCAGACAACGCGTGCCCTTACTGTTGGCGGTCCTTCTATACCTACGGGTATGCAAAATCCTGTACTTGAGTCTTCGTACACAATACCACATCCATTCAACAGCGAGAAATGGTCGTTAGTCTGGAAGCAATTCGAACGCGATGTACCAAGGCAAGACCTATACGTCAATGGCCTTTTATGCGGAAATGCCACACAGGCAATAAAACGGATCATGGACCTGATGAGCACAAGTTGGTGGGAACTGGAAAACCGCGCGTTGACGTCAACGACTACGATACCCTGCCCTCCGCCAGCGAGCACAGGTATGTTTGACACCGTTACCCGAAGTGTCAGCACTATTCTGCAGGCCATCAGGAACGTCAGGGATTGCCTGGTTGGAAATGAGAAAGTGTACCAGGCTGTTAGACTTGCCGTATTATCCGCGCAGCAAAGCGTATTGGGATTACCATTAGAAATACTCAACACGCATGTTCGGACGATTTCTCTGCAGCAACAAGGTGGTGAGATGAGCAACACGCAGACCATCTGTTTGGGAGAAATACAGTCTAGTAGTGGGGCTAGTGAAAGCAGTCCTGGTCCGAACAGTTGGGGAAGTCAGAGAAAAATGATCGTCCACATACAACGCCACCGGTAGCCGTTTACCTTATGTGTGTATAGAAAAAAACCTTCATGTCTTTACCGTTGACGTAATGGGCATTCAAGTGCCTAGGATGCGAGTCTGGGTTTCCATTAACATAGACCTATTCTTGGACACGCCCGTGATGATGAAATGGAGGTGGCAAGCCTTGTAAGACCACAAAGCGAGAACGGCGTGGGAGGCATGGTTTTCGTACCGTGTAACTTTAGCCTTCATCCGCCCTCCAAGATTAAATGTATTCTACAGTCCGACGGCGGGAAAGGTGAAGATCTTGTAAATAAACGTGTGTGCCTGAAAGGTTCAGGGATTGGATCAATTTTCGGATGGGTCAACTGTGGACATGCTGCCTTGCGATGTCAGGAACATTCAATGGGATGGCCAGTGTTTGTCATGGCTAACGTGTGTCCTTCACGAATGATGAAGGATTACCTCTACAGAGGATGCCCATGGTTTCCCTTGGCTGTTTTTGTGGGTGATGCGAGCCACACTCACCTATAAACGCTTAGTGGCATATTTATTTATTTATTTTTTTGCATACAGTGGGAAACATGGCAACTTTCCTGGCAGGGGCGTTGTGAAAGTACCAAGTAGGGTGCAAAGTAGTAAATGTTCATATATACATTTATATAGGGATACCAAAATGTTGACGAGGAAGGTGAAATGCTACTTTTGTGCTGGTTAGTGGAGCGGTTCACTACATTCCAAGTTGTCCCTTTCCTCCAGACGGTCAATAGTTCGGTTAATGGAAGACGCCAACCGCACGCGTAGTGTGCGTTTCCTCTCAAGAAACAATGACGGAGAGAGCATGACGTCCTGCATTCCCGTAATCTGCGCTGACTCTTTTAAGTGGATATTTCTTGTGGTTCTGATCACATAGAATCCGAGTGTTGGAGGAAAACTTTTTGTCGCAGGGTGTCGCAGAGCTGACTTGTATGGGGTAGAATACTGTCACATGTGTACTTGGCAGAAATAAAAACAGGCAGTGTTGGATATGAAAGCGGTTTCAAGGACGAGTGTTACGTATAAAAGTCTAGTGCGCCCAGAGTCGCAACTAGAATGCATGCATAAGAATTTTGTGCTGTTGTAGGCGGTTTCTCACCATCGCACTGTGTTAAGTGCAAGCTGGTTGTGGGAAACCCCTCGTAGAGCCACAGCGTCACAACGGATTTCAAGTCACAGCTAGTGCGTTCATGTGTAGGAGTTTATAGTTGTGATTGCAAGCTTCCACAACCTTTACATCAGATACCATGTAAGAACAACAAACTTTTGGATGTAGCATTGGCACAGCTATGTTTTTGGCTATTGGTAGAAAGTGTGTGCGCACGTGTCTATGTACATGTTGTTTGGATGTTAGGGGAGTAGGGGTTATTTCTAATGCATGTGCCAATTGCAAGCCAGCTCCACAAAGGGATCAACATTCAGTATGCGTGACCAGCGCGAGATGAAGAAAATGTTACCAGCAACATGGCCTTCTCAGCTTCATATCTCCATGTGAAATTCTTACACGATGGGTAGAGTGTAAGTGAAACGAAGACTCTCAGTAATCACATCGGATTGCGAATTTACCTGGTTTGCCAACCCGCTTCACGAGTAGGCAAATTGGGTGAATGCATGCCTCAGCCTGTTGTCTCGTGGGTTTCACTGCTCTTTCATCAAAAATAAAAATAAAAAAAACAGCTAAGAAGGCTGCTTCCCTCCGGCTTTGTGTACTAATCACATGTACCTCAGAAGGCACGGGGTTGCCTTTTCCGCTTATGTCCTTTTGCTCCTTGAGAACCGTCTTAGCCCCCTAAAGGCTTTAACTCGTTACAATAGTAAACGGGTCGCATTCCTTAAAACGCCATCGGAAAACAGGTTTAGCCTGTCATTGCCCATGGCTCACAATCGGATAAAAACAAAGCGTAGTGGGTGTCCCCACTACAAAATATATGTATATATATCAGCTCCAACTATGTTCAATTATCAGTGTACCTGGTAGGGAGAAGCAGTGTACAGTAGTACTGGATAAGCCTCCAGCCAATCCTATCATAGGACCGTTCTGCATAAACAGCATTCTTCGCGACTACAATGCAGCTGAAGGGCCTGTTTGTAGCTGACAACGAATTAACTGGGTGATTCTCAGCCCGCTGAGGAACATGAACGTCTTGGCGGATGTGTTCACACGGAATGGGTTTACGAGCGTGGCTGGCGGCAAGGTACGGAGCTGATGGTGACAATCAGGACTTACCACGTGTAGAACAACGTTGAGGCGCACCCCGAAAAGTCATTTTTGTCCTAGTGAAGTGGGAAAACTTAGGACATTCAAAATACGAGGAATCTTTACCTAAGTACTGGTGTGCGTCAAATTAACAAGACCATGGCTACCGGAGATGGTTCAGAACTCAAAGGTTGTGTGTTCTAGGCTCTCTCACAATGTGCCAAGAAATTGTCTCGGTGGCAACCGTTAGGTTTCCGCGTTTGTGAGACGATAATAAAACAGTGAACAAGTGCTTTAAGGCAGCACATATTTATGTAAATCTGTGGCTGCTATTGCTCTGCCACTATCACGAGCGTGACTCTGTAAAGCTGAGGTGTAATTGGTGGGACTGGGCTCTCGCCACAGCACCCCTCATGGCGAGTGTGTGGTTCTTGTTGGTACGCGTAGCTCTTCTCAAAATGACGTTCAGGACACACAATCGGCTCTGGGCCTTGTCTGCGTTATGATTTTCCTGCAGCGTCCCTTCGAGATAGGTGCAGTGAGGAACTGCAATCACAAACTATATGCTGGTCCGCACGCGCCGTTGTACCCATATGGCGTGGGCGAATGTCAAAAATAAATGAAGCTCCCTCTGCCCATTATTTTGCTGTTTCTTTTTGTTTTTTATTTTGACTGGCTGAAAAGGGCTGGGAGGTGAAACGGACAGCGAACAGAGCCACCATTTGCCCTTGGACAGTTACATACAACAACTCGAATAGCACAGAGGTCAAATGCCTAACTACAGCGTCAGACCTGGTGACGGTATAGGCTTAAACTCCACCACCAACCAAATATCACCACACTCCCTAGAAGAATCCGGGACATTTGACCACATTCGATGTTTTGAAAACCAGCGCCGCGCCTCGAACTGGAAACACACTGGTATGGGGTGGCGGATAAAGTGAATCTGTTGGTCTAAAGCTTGCTTCACGAAACGAAAATCACCTCCTGGACGCCTTGTTGTTTGACTACCTTTCGCAACGTTAACGTTCGAAGGGGAAAGGCGGCGGTAACGGATTAAACCCATGGGACAGAAGAAGCGACATTGCAGAGATAAACCGTTTCGGTACACCCCCAAAAAAGCCACGCTCCAGCTTATTCTCTCCTTGTCGGGTGCGTAGTGTTACGCCCGTCTCCCTGCTCAATCTCCAGCTGTTTGTACCGGAGTGGAATTCGAACTGATACACCTCCGCTCGGCCATGCGCGTGGAAGGGAAACCGGTTGGCGCCTCAACAAAAACGAATTGGTACCCACCCGTATCTAGATGAGGGTTTAAAAAACACTGAACCACGGGGGCCCAGTCTCTTGTACCAAAAATCACTCCACATGTCGCAAAATCAGCGAACCGCACTGCCCGACAACGGGATGCAAAGAGTGGTTCACAAAAATTACCGCACGGTGATGGCCGTCAGATAGCCTTCACTGGTAATGGGAAGAGAAACTCAGCACAGGTGTCGGGCAGTGAAAGCCACGCCCTAAGCGACACAAAACCTTTCTAGGATGACCTGTTCGCTGATGGTTGTTCAGTGGAGTTAGCCGCTTCATGCGAAATGCCGCAGGCGCCCGGTGGGATCTGGCCCGCCAACAATGAGCATATCCTTTGCCATCACCCGATATGGCGACCATCCACTTGCGGGCGGCCGTTGGCATTTTGAGGACAGGTGCCACGTTCGGTGTGGATTTGTCCTTCAATGACTTGAGCCCACATGACGGCAATCCATTCCGTCGCTGCGCTCGAGTGTACCCCCGCTGCTCCTCGGTATTATAGTTGTTAGGGTTGTTTTCAAGAGCGCGATACGAGAGGGCGCACCCCGCGTTCGCTGAAAACAGTGCCACATCAACCTGAATGGAACAATGAAACTGCAGCGTTTTATCCCCAGGGGAAGGGGCGCATTGTTTGTAGAGGCTTGGCGCGGCATGTGGACTGCTCCAAAGTTAAAAGGACACTACTGCACAAACAGCTCAGTCCTTAATAAAGGTTAGTTTGCCACCTCTTCCCCAGTTCAGGGTTTTCAGGTCAGTGATTGTATCGTTTGAATCACGGATAATAAAGCCATGCTCGGTGCAAGAGAAGTCCCAGAGGGGCGCACCAAACTCCATGCGTATGCTGCGTTACGTTGGTAACAAAAAGTATGAGACAGCAGCGGTAACCTACGCCGGAAGTCTGAATTCGATTCGAAAATTCACCTGTTTCCATTAGAGGCAGAAGCCGGGTTTCAACCTAACAGGTTGAGTGCAACCCGATCGGGGTAAATCAGAACGCTGTGAAGATGATTTTACCGCACCTGTGGACAGAACCTGGAGAATGGAAGGCCCGCTTTGGGGACAATAGTGACACATCCTATATCATACGATTGGGCGCAGTACATCGTCAGCGACAGGGTGAACACTGGAACAACGAATGTTGTAGCCAAGACATTGTGCACCCGCGTCAACCTCCAAAAGTTGAAATCTTGAACACAGTTTGTTTCTGTTGTTTTTAAAGTAAAACACCCACTAATTCTATCGTTGCCAAGCCCAAAGCGTGCCACATGATCGTGAGCATGTTGTCCACTGTAATTGGACTAGCGGATCCATGTTGCACACTAATTTGTCGGTTATTTTAACCGGGCTTTTTTTCAGTCACTAACCTGGACCCTTTTGATCCGTGCTGTGTGGGAAGGGCCTCCACTCTGCAGGGGCCAAAGTGTGAATTCGCAGCTGCCCTCGCTAGGGGTGGCAAGCTTTAAATTGCGTGTTCAAATTGGTCAAGTAGCCCCGGAATAAAACACAAATTGTGCTATAAATGACGATCCGGGACCAGGAAAACACTGTGCTTCGTGTAAAGGAAACTTTACCATTGACATTCAGTCCCGCATGCCCAAAACTTTGCGAGGCAGGAGTGCTGCTTGGCAGCTGTGCTGGGGAGGCAGCCCGCAAAGAAAAGTGTCTTTGACATAACACATCCTTTAACCCCTCCCCGATGCTAAAAGTTAATTACATACGAGACGTACTGTGAAAATGTAGCACTTCGCTGTCCAACACCGCGCCTCATGTATGCGTCATGTTGTTTTAAGTCCTTCTGCCGCCATCCTCTGCTGGGCTGTTGGTGGCGGGAGAAGCTTATGTCGGCACGCACGTCCGCATGCGCCCCTGTTGGCTCCAAGGCCTCCCCCAAACATGAGGCGGGTGAGGCCGCTTGCCCCTGATTCATGGGACGTGCGTCGGCCAACAAGGAAGAGAGTTTTGTCACAATTTGACCTGTGAAAAACCTTTGCGCTAATTTAATGTTTAGTTGTGAATCCGTCGCTGTTTTTGTTTCTATCCTCCTCTGAAGAAAGAAGGAAACCGCGTATGCAAAACGTGAGGCAGACGGCTGCACAGGGTGGAAAGAGGCGGCGGACACCTCCTGGTTACCATCATGAACGGAAGCGACAACGAAGAGCACCACCACCACCGTACGACTGGAAATGCAAGTGGGACTATGGACGGCAGCCGGGCTCTGAGACACTGGCAACAGCATATGCCGCTCCAACCGCGGCATTCGGGCCCATTTCCTCCAACGCAGCCCCGAAGAACCAGGACATGGAGCTAAGCTGGGGAGCCCCTGAGGACCATAACAGCCATTCCCAGCTGCAGTGCGCCCCGGATGTAGTGAGCCATAAAAGCCCTCCGAAGCAACAACCTGATGTACGCCAGCATGGAAATGACGAAAAGGGGGCCGCCACTAGCGCACCGGTCCACAACTCGGCGACCAGCCCTACTACCGTAAAACAGACCAACAAGGAAGGCTACAAAAATCTCCAAAACCTCTTGCGGCGAATCATCCAGCAAGAGTTTACAACTAAGTGCACACAGAGATCAATAGCAATTTTACAGATCATCTGTGATACCCTTTGTTCAGATCCAGTTGGGGTTGTTAAGGTGATGGAGGTGTTGAATGACCAATTTGAAGCAGCCATCAAAGCGGAACAGCAGCAGCAGCTACTCAATTACTGGTACATTGTAGATGCTGTGTTGAAATTGTTCCGCGACAGGCCGGCAATGCTGAATGCTGTCACTGTCGCCTTGCCCCATATGCTTATCCGATACGTCCCCTGGCAAAAGAGCGCCTTAGCGAAGGAATCATGGATACAATGCGAGAGAGACAGCGCGCTATATGAGAATCTGTTCAGGACTTGGGAACGCACTGTGTCCAAGAACCTTATGGACGACATATGGGCCTTGTGGAAGGGAGAGGTGGACCTTGAATTGGATGGCAAGGCTGGAACCTCGACGGAATGAGTAGGGGTTGCTTTCGTGCAGGAACGAAAGAAGTGGTGAGTTGACCTGGAGTTGCATTGAGCCAAAGACAAGATAGCTCATGAGCAAATACATGTACATACGTATGTTAGCATCGTGCGTTTAGTATCAACTACCGCAGCATTAGCAGATGGGGTGAACTTGGCTCAAAGCTCGGGATTTGAGCTGTGAGTATTTGTATTAGTTCATAAATTTCACCGCGGGAGGGGGGAAATGGAAAGCCAGCATATCCTAAAGAGACTAAGCCTAAAGAATGGGAACAAAATGAAGCTCCCATGACATCTTATTTCGGTGGGATTGATGCGCACACTTCCCGGTAAAAATGGTTCGTCACCATGGGCGAGTGCCGCTGTTGTACAATCGTCTTGTAGCTACACGCGAAAGTACGCTTGATTAAGTGGCACACGGAAGCAATTTGGTGTTGGTCAATGTGTAACTAGAAGATTCAGCCTTGGGTGTATAATGAAGACCAGTGGCTTACATGGATTAGCAGGCAAAGAATTTTGGGTTCTTGGACCAGTTTTCTTGATGCCGAGCAGGTTGCAGAGAGAACGAATGGACTTAGTTGCTGGCGTGCCGTGCATAAAGACAGAAATTCCCGTACCGATAAAACCGTGCTCAAGCCATTTTCATCTGACCCTAACCAACCGCCCCCCTCCACTATAGTATTAAATAAATTCTCCCTCGCGACTGTTTGCGAAAACGCCGGGAATCCACTTCCCCAGAGAGAAATTAAAAAACGGCGAGTTTGGTATTTTGTTCGCCCTCTCCGGAGGGGGGTAGACGAAACGAAGGGAACGTTTGGTGCCAGGTTTGACTGCGCTGGCAACAGTGCCGCTAAAAAACGGCCCCTTCCACCTCGCACGAAATCCCTGCCGCAAGTAACTACTGTGTGAAACTCACAACTCTTTTAAAGATTATGTGCAAGGGCTTCACCCGCACGATGTGCCAAACGGCCTCAAAAAGCTCTTAAACTTCACGTCGAGCGCTTATGTGGGACACGCTCGTCAGTAGCCCTTTTATCCGGAAAGGGGGCAGCGGGTCGCGGAGAAAGTGGAACGCAACGGGGGACTACTACGGTAATTTCCCCGTACGCTGGGTTCCGTGGATGAAAACTGCATTCCAAGATGACAAACCGTTGGGATCACTTCCCGCTATAACTTTGTTCGTTCTGGCATTCTTTCTAAGCAACCCATTAGCTTAGCACGGTAAAAGGGTGTAGATAATCAGGATGGCCTATAGTCCACCTCCGCCTGTGCCTACTCGCACAATTTTCACAAACTGTGCGGGAATGTAGGGCTGCACGTGCTCTTCAGTCCGCGACTACTTGTCGATAGGGGGGAGCCGAAAGGCATCAAGTGCATCCCCTTTGTAACACCGCCGCCCATGTAAGGAGCGTTTTACCGCAAAAACAAAAATGGCCGAGGGCCCGTCGCGTGGCTAGCGCTGATCTCAACTCAAGCAAACTTTTTGAAAGGTTACTTGAGGGAGTCCGCATCCCGTATATCAATGCAACCATAAGCCCCTTCAAAAACTTATCCAGAATAATTCCTACATAGCGAGAACGCAAAGGAATCGCACGAGTACTGGTATCAGCGACGTGCAGCCGAGGTAAACACAGCATGAGGGAAAGCGCTGGTACCTTGCAGTTCTCGCGTTCACTATTTTGTCTGATCCTCAACAGGTTTGCAAACACATTGAAATAGAATTGCAAAATGACATTCTTTTGCTCTCACATCTCAACCCAGAGCAACGCAAATTATTGAAATAAGCAAAAGTTAAAAGAAAAAAGTATATAAGCTATTTAGAAATGCAATACGAAGTAACTTGCGCGGACTATAAGCAAACAATCCTCTCCGTAATCGCCTCCGCGCATCCCAACATTTTCCAACTTGTAGACTTTCACAACTTCACACACCAACGCACCTTCAACGCTTTTGTTTCCTTTTTCTTTTTAATTTTAAAAGTTCCCTTCACTTATTCACATTCTTCATAGGTACATTAGTTCGTCACTGCCATCACACCGTACATGACGGTGATGAGGAACGGCATTGGGGTATGTTTACTGTGCCGTGCAATTGCACCGGCACGACGACTTTTGACCAAAAATGACCACGTCGTCCACAGCGACGTTGAGGGAGAGGCTTGATGGAATTGAAAATTTTTCAGTACCATCGAACCCTGGCGTTCCTGAAGCCTTAGCGAGTTCCGCAATAGGGGGTAGGGTCTGCTTCTCATTAAATTCTTCGAATTGTTTGCACACTTTTCCCGAAATAAGCCCACGTTCCTCCGCTGACTTGACTCCTGACAAGAACGCCTTCCTCATATCCGGAAAGGCCCTGCCAGCATCCTTCAACAACCACTCAAGGTAGCGCTGTAACGCAACCAGAGCACAAACATTAATCTTGTCGGGGTCTTCCGACCTCGTGTACATAGGAATACTGTACTCCTTGTTTCCATTCTTGAAAGTCACATGCGTGGCAAAGCAGACATTCAGGGCATCCATGATACTCATTTTATTCTTCAATTTGATGGTACTCAACTGTGACCCATAAGTATCGTATGAGTCCGGAAAGCATTTTTCTTCAAGGAAACAATTTCCAACGTAGTGTGTCAACAGGTGGCGCAAATTACCTCCCAAAAGACTTCCATTATTATGTTGGACTTGAATGTGCTTCGGTGCCGTTTCTTCTTTCTTTATCTTCAGTGCTGGTTTGACCTCACTGACGTATGGGGTACAAGAATTGCCATTACCACTGTGTTTCAGGGTGACATGGTACGCGGCGGCCTTTAGTGACGACATTGAATTCCTTGCTAGTGGTCGTGCACGTGCGTTGCTGTTGTTATCTTTTCGTTAGTTCGGTGGCAATAAAAACACAAACTGAGGAATAGACGAGAAAATAAAACACTTCATTTTTGTCGCGACGTGTTTGGGCACATGTCCACATAGAAGTGTGCGGTAAAAGAGCACAAGGTAATTTCCTGTGTTGCGCAATCTCGCCATATCGTTGTTGAGACAGTGTATGTCAACTCTACACGAACGGGAGAAGAGGGCGGACAAACCCGCAGGAACGTAATGCAAAAGTCGCTCCACACAAGGGATACGATGAGAAGTCGTAGTACATTATGCAACGCCCTAGATTGCTAGCAAAACGTGGCAAACCCATAAACTTTCCCATACGTGATTAAACATGTAAGTGAGTATATTATTGCTATTATTATTGTTACGCGTATTAAAAGGAAGGGACGGACCGCCCCTGTGCGTCTAATATTACTGTGTTGGAAAGAAGCGCACTGCGACTCAGATGTTTAGCGAGCACCAAAGTACTAACACACGCAAAACGGCTGCATTAAGAGTAACGGAAGTGACAGATAGTGGTGCCAAGAGAATGTAGCTCACTTTTCTTGTATACATGACACCGCTAGCGTGTGTGCATTCTGAAAACCAGAACGCAAAAATAGCCATAACGTTAACCCTGATTTGTCAAAAATAGCATCATTTATGTCGTTCAATAATATATAACTAAAGGACCCACAAATATTAATCGCCGTTACCAAATCAAATCCTATGTTCCATGGCATTTTATTTTCATGCCAATGTCGGTAAACACAACATGTGTATGTGCACAATTTTTAACTCTGCGCGCAAGCCTAATACCCAGCAGAATGCGTGGGGGCTCTAGTGTGCTTTACACAGAAACCAGGGTTGCTAGTGAGACCGCTCCAACCATTGAAAACATGTTGGTCTGAGGATAGACAAGGACCGGCTGCTTAGTTAGTCTACCATCCTGCAAGGAATTACTTAAACAACTACCGCTGATAGAATTATAGATGCCTTTATTTAATGCCTGACCCCGTGCATAATACGATGTATGAGCCACGAAGCCAATGCAAAAAACCCGGAAACCAATAAATGATTTTAACCCTATAGAAACAACAGAAATTCAAGTGCTCTTGCGCGAGATGCCAAGCATGCACTTCGAATATAACTCGTTTCCTTTTGCTTCCCCACGTTAGCAGGGGAAAAAACAGAACGTATAAACGATTGTGGTCCGCCCACTATACGGATGAAGGGGAAACGAATACATCCACGGATGGCAGCACTCCCTCGCCGAAATGAAATCAAAGAAATGGCAATGATGATAATAGTAATAACCACAAATGAAGTATGCAAGCAAAATGAATGAGCGCTCATGCACGGACGCGGAGTCACGCAATATAAATGCGCGCTGATTAAGCAAGGGGAAAATGCACAACTCATTTCCTGTGGGGGGAGGGGTAAGAGATGGGCCACATTGTCATTTAGACGGAAAACCCCTTGATGTGAACAGATAAATACAGAAAAATGGGTATCGCTTAAACTGCTTAGAGAATGCAATATCACCGTAAATGAAAACAACACAGTATAGCAAAAGCCTTTTCTTTGGTAGGCCCTTTAAAATACGTATGTGTACAACGTCCGGCGTGTGCACTACTCTCTAGGTAATAAACCTATTCCTGATAGCTGTGCAACTTCCACAGGGAATATACACGTTCGTGCGAATATCTTCCTTTATATTAAAATTACCGAGATGCACCTTGTTAAAAGTGCGAATGTAACCACACACACTTTTCAGCTCACTTGAAAAAAAGGAAAAAAAAAAAAAAAAAAATGGGAATGCTCATTCTCGTTAGTCAGTTATTATATATAAACACATCACTTTCTCTACATTAATGACCAAGAGCTGCGCGTAACATTCTCAGAACGTAAAGTTCATTTGGTAATATATACAATGTAGGTTTCGCGCTTAGTGGCATTTGGTATAAAATAAACACCAACCACTCATGCAAGCACAACTGCAAATATATAAATAAAGTTCATATATATATATAGGGTATCATTTCCACCTCGTATAAACGGGGGGAAGACATAAAGATGTGGAAAGGGAGATGGAGGCTGAAGGCGTTATAGTGACTACAGTTTTTATTTATGCTATTAACAGTAACACCAGTTTCTTTCGGTGCTGTTTATTCGGCTCCTGTCAGTTTTTCAAGACTTTGTCTTTATGTGCAGGCAGCCGCGTGGGGAATGAGCATAATTGGTCATATAGTAAAATAAATATATCAGCCTTCAAGCGCACATTATGTTGGAAAGTAAACAGTATGATGAGCTTTGGAAGTCACCTATCAGCTGCATAGCCATTATGTTGTGTCAGAAATGACCTGGTACGCGCCTTTGTGGCCAACTAATTCAAAAGTTGTTTTGCAATGCATTTGTTCTAGTAGAAAGCCAAAGAAAACATGTAACTTTACATACCCAGCATCTCAGCTGTATCCTCAAACCTCATTATTTGTTTTACTTATTTGTTTACATGATACGTTGCATCTTTAGGAACCGTTTTAGTCGCCGCTCGTCAGCAAGTACATCCCAAGAATGCAAAAACAGCATCCAGCACACAACTACAGGATTTAAAAGTCGAGTTGTTCACTTATATATAGGAAAGCTTAATAGTTGTCAGACAAGAAACGGTAAAGTTAACACCTGTTACTTTTAAAAACGCCAAAGCAACACACGGTCCGATGATAGGAAAGACGTCAACCATCGGACTAAACTCCACGCTTGCATTTAAAAGCCTAAACAATTTTTCTATAGGCCCTTTTTTAAGTAAAATATTATTAACCAACTACATAGTAGGGACCTGCACACATTTTTATGTTAACAGCTTTATTTCTTAATACGCCTCACTAAACCAGCACACATTGTTCCACAAATGCATAACAACACCAACTGAAGGTGCGTATGTAGTATGGATCGCCACATTTTTGCATGTTGGACCGCCAGTTTACAAGGAATCTGATTTTAGCACTTGCTTTTACATGAGTGGGCAACTGTTGTCTTAATATCGATATGGCAAAACAAATTCTCCTATACGTTGGTCAAACTTTAAATGGATCCTGCCACCACTAAAACGGCAACGAAATATCGCTACAGGATCTGGGGAATTTATTTATTGCCTACACAAAATGAAACGCGGCCACCTTTAAATGGTTAGGTCATCATTTCAACTAATTTCCAAAGGCGAGCGGCCAGTTTTACCATAGGACGGCCGAAGCCAATGATATGCCCAATCCGAAGAAAAACTACCCAAGATGAAAACAAAACTTAAAATCAATCTTCGAAAAAAAGCGTTACGAGCCCTAATCACAGGTAACCAGCAAGCTCGCGGGCAGCCGATGCATCCAAACAGAAGGGGAAAGAAAGAAAGAGCAAGAAGCCTTACGCCTTCCCAAGGACAACCATTACCTGCGGCACAAGCCTGGAACCGCCTAGGAAAAGAGTTTTTGGGAGTAATAAATAGATGACTTCGCGTCCAAACGGACTGCCCCAAGCAGCTTGTCAGGGCACCTTTCTATCACTAGGCCCTGCAAAACCAAGCGGCGGAGGGCGCCCAGAAGTACGAATGCCGCTCGCTGCTCTGGAATAAAGTACGCCTTGCCCAAACCTCGCTTGCAAGGAAAAATAAAATATGAGGGCAAGCGTGGCCAAATTAACGCTAAAACAGGCAATGTCGCACAATACTGAAAACAAACAAAAACAACAATACATACACACACATATATACGTACGTATATGTATATATATGCCAATAAAAGAGAGCGTCTAAAAACGATGGCCAGCGAAAGGAAGAGGCGAGCATGCGCTTACCACCTCGCCTTCCACGCTCCCCTTCGCATGCGCCCCCCTTCGCGACATCCGAATTCCTAAGCCTGTTTCCATGAGAAATCACGTCAGCAGGGTTCTCGGCAGAGGCAATGTAGGCCCAAAAGGCCTGAACACCTTGTTCTTTCAACGCCTTATCCATAAGCGAAGGTTCGCGCACCAACACCTCAGAATATGCGTTGCCTTTCTTTATTATATTCATTGCCGCTTCGCTGCCAATGCAAATGGGAACGTTTTTCGGCACCGTTTCGGCAAAGGAACTGAGCTCCAGTGACGCGGCACACGCCTCGCCCCGCGAAATGCAGCGCGGCTCTCGGCCCCAAGACCTTTGGAGGCGCCCAAGGCAAATTGGCCGTACCACGCGCGTCCTCTACACGAGGGCCGTCAACTTCGCAGAGCTGTTCCAAATGGCCGCCAAGCGTCCCAGGCTGAGTCAAAAATCTCGGACCCAAATCGTGTTCGATCACCGCCGCGGCTGCGCGCACCAGCTCGCCCCGCTTTATCGAACACACCGCCGCGGCGTAAGGCCGTAAGGCTGTAAAAAATTTTCCACCGCAATTGGCACACACGCGGCGAGCCACTCCCACACGCCATTTTGCAACAGCCCTTCCCACCACGTTGGCGTCCACGCTCGCGATCACGCAGCGCGCTGCTCTGTGCGAGTATGCCTCGAATGTTTTTGGCGGAGCGCCCGGTCGAAAATGAGAGCGTTGCGGCCGCCCGGGGGCTCGATAAAGTTTTTCTTCGGCACCAGCGCGATTTCGTCACAGGGACTCGCCGTGACCCACGCGAACCGTATAGCAACGCAATCCCTCTCGGGCCACATCGCGTTGCAAACGAGGCCAAGTTCCCCCCGCATCGTTGGCCGCACCTGCCTTGCGGGATTTTCCGCCGCTGCCCTCCGAAGGCCCGAAAGGAACATCTGAGCCGGCGCCTTCCCAGCTCCCATCGGCGACAGCAGCGCCCTTGTGTACTGCACGGCGCTGTTTTTCGCCAGCTTCAAACTCACAATAAAAAGAGGCACGTGCTCCTCCGACATTTCCGGGCCGCGTTTCTTTGCGAATTCGCCGAAGCGCCTCATTATGAACATTCTCTGCTCCCACGTTGGCCCCGTCCACATTCCCTTGGAGACTCAGTTTGCTTCCGAAGCCAAAGCCGCGAGGCACGGATCGCGGCCCGCCGCTTTTATGATGATAGCATCGTTTGCGGACGCCTTCAGCGACTTGGGTGTTAGCAGCACGTTGCCCGTAACTGCCACTTGCTCGCCGAAAGTTCGTACCGCTTGTCCCACTGTTGCTGACCGTCTTTCTCCCGGCCTCGGACCGCGCAGTGCGACCTGCTAGGCTACAGTGCTATCTGCTTTCTTTGGCGGTGGAATCAAATACCATATCTGCCCCGGAGTTCATTGTTTCCGGGGCCACTGCGCGTTTTTGGCCTCCAATAAGGCTCGCGAGCCATCTCCGCAAAACACGTCGAGCTGCAGTGCCCCACTCGCCCGAAGTGAAAACATTTCGTTTGACTAGGCACAGGCGTTTGCTGTTTCTGGACCTTTGGGGACGCCTGGTGATGCGGGCCTTTCCCTCGCCGAGGGCCTTCCAGCGCCTCGTTGAGCGACTCCGCTTGCATTCCCGGACGCGCACCGGCCGCATGCAAGAGACGTTGTCGATCATAAACGCACCTGCCCGGACGATTCAAGCCATCTGCGGGGCCCACTTCGCCAACGGTCCGCACCCATAACACCATTTCGCCCCGCGCATCTTGCAATAAAAAACCGGGTTTTGGCGGCATTGGAAACACGCCGCGGCGCGCTTTTTAAAAGTGCCCCAGCGAGGTTGCCATCAAATACTCGAGCGCGCCCTCGTGCGTGCGAATCTTTTCTTCAGGTTTAAAGGACGCCTCGCTAAGCTTATCCCGCAGCCCCTGCGCTCCACGAAATCAAACGCTTGTCGTTAACGGCGCGTCCTGCTTCTGGCGCCGTTCGCCGGCCGCGGACGCGTGAAAAAACCATTCCCGCACGCTGCTGTGGAAACTGGGTGTTGGGGTCGCCCCTTTGCGCGCTCGCCCCTCGCGTTTCCATCGCTTGGAACCCACCCCAAAGCAGCTTTCAAATGCCCATTCCCAGCCGCGGTTGCTCCGTTGGTCTCCTGGAGGCTTTGGGCGTGCTCGACCATACGTTCAATTTGGCCTTCCGGCTGGCAAATCCTTTGCTTCGGGCCGTTGCTTTCACCATCCGCAGCGGCAAAAGTTGCCTGGGTGTGTTGGCGTTCTTCGTCAATTTGCGACCGCGCCGCTTCGCACCGCCGGAAGAGCGTGGGTCTGCCCTCCCCCAATGCGAGCCACTCATTTTGAAAGCATTCCTTTGTGGCTTCCAACGCGCGCGTAAAACCGCCACCCCTAGGCAATCCAAACAAAGCCATCGCATTTTGAAAATCCATAAACTTCACCTTTCGGTTTTCAAAGGATAAGAGAAGTTCTCCATTCTCCAGGCGCAAAAAACCATCAGCATGCGCGGCACCTACGCCCCCTTGGGAGCGATGGGCGAAAGAAAAGGACGTCCGCCCGTGCTTTGCGCGCTTTTGTGGGAAAGCACGGGCCGACGACATCCCATTCCGCACCCGCAACTGTTTGGGATACATTTGTCAGCACGTTTCCTTCACTTACAAAAATGTTTTTTTTCGCTTATTGTGCTTTTTTCCTCGCCGCACTTCCCTAGGCCCACAACAGGTCTTTCGACTCGGAAAAGCGGAAAGGGGCATCGAGTATGGCCGCGACCCCGCCTCATGACAATTGAACCCAACCCGTGTGGTGTTCTCGTCTGCGCCGCGTTCCGGGATACGCCCATCTTAGGCACATGTCCACAAGCGAAGGGAAACATTTGCACAACTCCATTCAGCCAAGAGCGCCGGTGGTGCTGCACACTTCCTCTCCGGTGGCCGTCAGCCACTTGCCCGCACCAGTCCTTTCGGACTGGGCGAGGTGCGAGCGCTCGTCTTTTTCTTACCCTGAGGCCTGGCTCGCAGCGCCGCGCCCAGACAACCGGCGAAAACAGGAACCTCGGCTTTAAAAAACGCCGGCTTTCAATTATTCTTTTCTTTTTTTGTCATGCGTGGGCCGCCCGGAGATTCGCAACGACACCGAAAAGCACAAAAAACGGTGATTGAAAAAAGCCTTTAGATCAACTTGACGGATGCAGGGGGCTTTGGCTTAGCAATTTCAAGGCTTTCGAAAACAGCAAGGGCAAAGCCCGCCGCCAGAGTGTTCGGCTTTTGCTTACGGTGTTCTTTCAGGGCCGCCGTAGCACAAGAATATTTTTAGCCTGGGACAATAATTTCAGTTCGTTTTGTTTTCCATGAGCAAGGCGTAAAGAAACGCTGGGCGTGGCCGGGGCTTCGGGCGCCCATTGATATAACGAATCCCCTTGGAAGGGGATTCCCCATAGGCAAAAGGGAAACTCACAACAATACCTGGAGGGTGCCAAGGCGCTCGCCAAAGAGCAAGGCGTTCAGAAGAATAGGGTATAGACCTTCGCGCGCGGGCGAAAAGTTTTTATGTCCAACTTCGCCCGGGCCATGGGGTGCTTTATTTGTGCCGTCGGACGCCGCCGGCCCGTGCTCTGGTAATTTCAGCAAATTTTCCCCTCGGAGAAACGCATCCCAAACCTCTTTTCCCGAGGGTTGTGGCGTCTGGCCGCTTTCGCTTACCAGCGTAGCATTTCCTCCGCCGAAGTAAAAGGAACACGATTCCAACGGCTGGAAGCCGTCAAGGAGGACAAAGAGACGTTCCTTTCCGCTAGGCCCCACATTCCGAGAATGTAGCCCGACGCTGGCCCCGTTTATTTTCTCTCCCACTTCGCCTTTTCCTTCATAAATGTAAACTTCGCATTTCTTTAGTATAACATCCTCTTCGGCTCGCGAAATGCAGTTTTCCCATGCAGATGTCTTCGTCGTGTCGCATTCAAAAACCTTTGGCACTTTTTCTTCAAGTAGGTGACAGGCGGCGCCGATTGAGGCGACTTTTTCCTTTCTTTTCGCCAATTCGGGATGGGCCCTTTCCCCGTAGGCAACGCAGTTGTCCAGCGAAATTCTTTCGGGAGACGCGATGCGGTAACGTTCTTCGGCCGAACTGAACGTCACAAGACCAGAGGAAAAGCAAAGCGCCAATGCACAAAGGCCGCGGCGAAAAAATTGCATTTTTGTTGTTTTTTTCTGGAAGGCATAGAAAGAAAATCAAAGGCGGGCCGAATAGCTAGATATGTTTGTCCTTTTTATAAGGGCGCGCGAAGTCGCCGGGCGCAACGGCCTGGGGAAGCACGCGTTCCCGGCAGCAACAGCGAACGTGCAAGGGGGCCTTTGGATGTTTTAAAAAAGACACCCCACCACGCCTATACTCTGCTAATCTCCCGCGCGGGCGACCCATAATGTGTAAATGGGCCTTCGCGCCAAGTTTTCGGCAGAGCCTCTGAGGCCTTTCGGACCGCGGATGGCCTGTTTCTCCGCCCGCGCCGCTGCTGATTCGGAGGGTGGATCTCGTGAGAAAAAGGCTCCTCTGGCATTTCCACCGCTTTAGAATTTGGCTTTGCCGCCGGCATTTTGAAATAACCTTTTTTCTTTTTTTGAAGAGCTTGCGAAAGCAGCGCACTAGCCTCATCTAAAATTTTACAATCTTCTTCTTTTTGTAAGGTTAGTGGTGGTGTCTAACGTTTTTAACGAAAGGTAAGTTGTTTTTTGTAAGTGAAGGAAACGCGCTGACAAACGCGTCCCAAACAATTTCGGATGCAGAATGAAATGTCTTCCTGCGTGCTTTGCGTGCTTTTGTGGGAAAGCACGGGCGGACGTCCTTTTCTTTCGCCCATCGCTCCCAAGGGGGCGTAGGTGCCGCGCATGCTGATGGTTTTTTGCGCCTGGAGAATGGAGAACTTCTCTTATCCTTTGAAAACCGAAAGGTGAAGTTTATGGATTTTCAAAATGCGATGGCTTTGTTTGGATTGCCTAGGGGTGGCGGTTTTACGCGCGCGTTGGAAGCCACAAAGGAATGCTTTCAAAATGAGTGGCTCGCATTGGGGGAGGGCAGACCCACGCTCTTCCGGCGGTGCGAAGCGGCGCGGTCGCAAATTGACGAAGAACGCCAACACACCCAGGCAACTTTTGCCGCTGCGGATGGTGAAAGCAACGGCCCGAAGCAAAGGATTTGCCAGCCGGAAGGCCAAATTGAACGTATGGTCGAGCACGCCCAAAGCCTCCAGGAGACCAACGGAGCAACCGCGGCTGGGAATGGGCATTTGAAAGCTGCTTTGGGGTGGGTTCCAAGCGATGGAAACGCGAGGGGCGAGCGCGCAAAGGGGCGACCCCAACACCCAGTTTCCACAGCAGCGTGCGGGAATGGTTTTTTCACGCGTCCGCGGCCGGCGAACGGCGCCAGAAGCAGGACGCGCCGTTAACGACAAGCGTTTGATTTCGTGGAGCGCAGGGGCTGCGGGATAAGCTTAGCGAGGCGTCCTTTAAACCTGAAGAAAAGATTCGCACGCACGAGGGCGCGCTCGAGTATTTGATGGCAACCTCGCTGGGGCACTTTTAAAAAGCGCGCCGCGGCGTGTTTCCAATGCCGCCAAAACCCGGTTTTTTATTGCAAGATGCGCGGGGCGAAATGGTGTTATGGGTGCGGACCGTTGGCGAAGTGGGCCCCGCAGATGGCTTGAATCGTCCGGGCAGGTGCGTTTATGATCGACAACGTCTCTTGCATGCGGCCGGTGCGCGTCCGGGAATGCAAGCGGAGTCGCTCAACGAGGCGCTGGAAGGCCCTCGGCGAGGGAAAGGCCCGCATCACCAGGCGTCCCCAAAGGTCCAGAAACAGCAAACGCCTGTGCCTAGTCAAACGAAATGTTTTCACTTCGGGCGAGTGGGGCACTGCAGCTCGACGTGTTTTGCGGAGATGGCTCGCGAGCCTTATTGGAGGCCAAAAACGCGCAGTGGCCCCGGAAACAATGAACTCCGGGGCAGATATGGTATTTGATTCCACCGCCAAAGAAAGCAGATAGCACTGTAGCCTAGCAGGTCGCACTGCGCGGTCCGAGGCCGGGAGAAAGACGGTCAGCAACAGTGGGACAAGCGGTACGAACTTTCGGCGAGCAAGTGGCAGTTACGGGCAACGTGCTGCTAACACCCAAGTCGCTGAAGGCGTCCGCAAACGATGCTATCATCATAAAAGCGGCGGGCCGCGATCCGTGCCTCGCGGCTTTGGCTTCGGAAGCAAACTGAGTCTCCAAGGGAATGTGGACGGGGCCAACGTGGGAGCAGAGAATGTTCATAATGAGGCGCTTCGGCGAATTCGCAAAGAAACGCGGCCCGGAAATGTCGGAGGAGCACGTGCCTCTTTTTATTGTGAGTTTGAAGCTGGCGAAAAACAGCGCCGTGCAGTACACAAGGGCGCTGCTGTCGCCGATGGGAGCTGGGAAGGCGCCGGCTCAGATGTTCCTTTCGGGCCTTCGGAGGGCAGCGGCGGAAAATCCCGCAAGGCAGGTGCGGCCAACGATGCGGGGGGAACTTGGCCTCGTTTGCAACGCGATGTGGCCCGAGAGGGATTGCGTTGCTATACGGTTCGCGTGGGTCACGGCGAGTCCCTGTGACGAAATCGCGCTGGTGCCGAAGAAAAACTTTATCGAGCCCCCGGGCGGCCGCAACGCTCTCATTTTCGACCGGGCGCTCCGCCAAAAACATTCGAGGCATACTCGCACAGAGCAGCGCGCTGCGTGATCGCGAGCGTGGACGCCAACGTGGTGGGAAGGGCTGTTGCAAAATGGCGTGTGGGAGTGGCTCGCCGCGTGTGTGCCAATTGCGGTGGAAAATTTTTTACAGCCTTACGGCCTTACGCCGCGGCGGTGTGTTCGATAAAGCGGGGCGAGCTGGTGCGCGCAGCCGCGGCGGTGATCGAACACGATTTGGGTCCGAGATTTTTGACTCAGCCTGGGACGCTTGGCGGCCATTTGGAACAGCTCTGCGAAGTTGACGGCCCTCGTGTAGAGGACGCGCGTGGTACGGCCAATTTGCCTTGGGCGCCTCCAAAGGTCTTGGGGCCGAGAGCCGCGCTGCATTTCGCGGGGCGAGGCGTGTGCCGCGTCACTGGAGCTCAGTTCCTTTGCCGAAACGGTGCCGAAAAACGTTCCCATTTGCATTGGCAGCGAAGCGGCAATGAATATAATAAAGAAAGGCAACGCATATTCTGAGGTGTTGGTGCGCGAACCTTCGCTTATGGATAAGGCGTTGAAAGAACAAGGTGTTCAGGCCTTTTGGGCCTACATTGCCTCTGCCGAGAACCCTGCTGACGTGATTTCTCATGGAAACAGGCTTAGGAATTCGGATGTCGCGAAGGGGGGCGCATGCGAAGGGGAGCGTGGAAGGCGAGGTGGTAAGCGCATGCTCGCCTCTTCCTTTCGCTGGCCATCGTTTTTAGACGCTCTCTTTTATTGGCATATATATACATATACGTACGTATATATATGTGTGTATGTATTGTTGTTTTTGTTTGTTTTCAGTATTGTGCGACATTGCCTGTTTTAGCGTTAATTTGGCCACGCTTGCCCTCATATTTTATTTTTCCTTGCAAGCGAGGTTTGGGCAAGGCGTACTTTATTCCAGAGCAGCGAGCGGCATTCGTACTTCTGGGCGCCCTCCGCCGCTTGGTTTTGCAGGGCCTAGTGATAGAAAGGTGCCCTGACAAGCTGCTTGGGGCAGTCCGTTTGGACGCGAAGTCATCTATTTATTACTCCCAAAAACTCTTTTCCTAGGCGGTTCCAGGCTTGTGCCGCAGGTAATGGTTGTCCTTGGGAAGGCGTAAGGCTTCTTGCTCTTTCTTTCTTTCCCCTTCTGTTTGGATGCATCGGCTGCCCGCGAGCTTGCTGGTTACCTGTGATTAGGGCTCGTAACGCTTTTTTTCGAAGATTGATTTTAAGTTTTGTTTTCATCTTGGGTAGTTTTTCTTCGGATTGGGCATATCATTGGCTTCGGCCGTCCTATGGTAAAACTGGCCGCTCGCCTTTGGAAATTAGTTGAAATGATGACCTAACCATTTAAAGGTGGCCGCGTTTCATTTTGTGTAGGCAATAAATAAATTCCCCAGATCCTGTAGCGATATTTCGTTGCCGTTTTAGTGGTGGCAGGATCCATTTAAAGTTTGACCAACGTATAGGAGAATTTGTTTTGCCATATCGATATTAAGACAACAGTTGCCCACTCATGTAAAAGCAAGTGCTAAAATCAGATTCCTTGTAAACTGGCGGTCCAACATGCAAAAATGTGGCGATCCATACTACATACGCACCTTCAGTTGGTGTTGTTATGCATTTGTGGAACAATGTGTGCTGGTTTAGTGAGGCGTATTAAGAAATAAAGCTGTTAACATAAAAATGTGTGCAGGTCCCTACTATGTAGTTGGTTAATAATATTTTACTTAAAAAAGGGCCTATAGAAAAATTGTTTAGGCTTTTAAATGCAAGCGTGGAGTTTAGTCCGATGGTTGACGTCTTTCCTATCATCGGACCGTGTGTTGCTTTGGCGTTTTTAAAAGTAACAGGTGTTAACTTTACCGTTTCTTGTCTGACAACTATTAAGCTTTCCTATATATAAGTGAACAACTCGACTTTTAAATCCTGTAGTTGTGTGCTGGATGCTGTTTTTGCATTCTTGGGATGTACTTGCTGACGAGCGGCGACTAAAACGGTTCCTAAAGATGCAACGTATCATGTAAACAAATAAGTAAAACAAATAATGAGGTTTGAGGATACAGCTGAGATGCTGGGTATGTAAAGTTACATGTTTTCTTTGGCTTTCTACTAGAACAAATGCATTGCAAAACAACTTTTGAATTAGTTGGCCACAAAGGCGCGTACCAGGTCATTTCTGACACAACATAATGGCTATGCAGCTGATAGGTGACTTCCAAAGCTCATCATACTGTTTACTTTCCAACATAATGTGCGCTTGAAGGCTGATATATTTATTTTACTATATGACCAATTATGCTCATTCCCCACGCGGCTGCCTGCACATAAAGACAAAGTCTTGAAAAACTGACAGGAGCCGAATAAACAGCACCGAAAGAAACTGGTGTTACTGTTAATAGCATAAATAAAAACTGTAGTCACTATAACGCCTTCAGCCTCCATCTCCCTTTCCACATCTTTATGTCTTCCCCCCGTTTATACGAGGTGGAAATGATACCCTATATATATATATGAACTTTATTTATATATTTGCAGTTGTGCTTGCATGAGTGGTTGGTGTTTATTTTATACCAAATGCCACTAAGCGCGAAACCTACATTGTATATATTACCAAATGAACTTTACGTTCTGAGAATGTTACGCGCAGCTCTTGGTCATTAATGTAGAGAAAGTGATGTGTTTATATATAATAACTGACTAACGAGAATGAGCATTCCCATTTTTTTTTTTTTTTTTTCCTTTTTTTCAAGTGAGCTGAAAAGTGTGTGTGGTTACATTCGCACTTTTAACAAGGTGCATCTCGGTAATTTTAATATAAAGGAAGATATTCGCACGAACGTGTATATTCCCTGTGGAAGTTGCACAGCTATCAGGAATAGGTTTATTACCTAGAGAGTAGTGCACACGCCGGACGTTGTACACATACGTATTTTAAAGGGCCTACCAAAGAAAAGGCTTTTGCTATACTGTGTTGTTTTCATTTACGGTGATATTGCATTCTCTAAGCAGTTTAAGCGATACCCATTTTTCTGTATTTATCTGTTCACATCAAGGGGTTTTCCGTCTAAATGACAATGTGGCCCATCTCTTACCCCTCCCCCACAGGAAATGAGTTGTGCATTTTCCCCTTGCTTAATCAGCGCGCATTTATATTGCGTGACTCCGCGTCCGTGCATGAGCGCTCATTCATTTTGCTTGCATACTTCATTTGTGGTTATTACTATTATCATCATTGCCATTTCTTTGATTTCATTTCGGCGAGGGAGTGCTGCCGTCCGTGGATGTATTCGTTTCCCCTTCATCCGTATAGTGGGCGGACCGCGCTTGTTCTTTCTTTGCTGTTGTTACAATCTTTTTTTTTTAAATTAGCTGCATTACATAATGACGAATTTTCATTTTCGCAGTTGCATATGGCTGAAATTGCAAATGTCTATGTGCTGTTTTACTATTATATTTTCATGTTTTATCTATTGTTGTTTGTATTTTTACCATATTGTGTCTCATTGTATTTTTTTTTTAAAATAACAATATATGAATTTTTTTTCATTCCCATTTTAGCTATTGTGATTATTATCAACCACTTTTTTAACATTTCGCCATTTTAACTGGGAGGATGCGGTGTTTCTAATCCATATCGACTTTTAGAAATCTGAATATGTTTATTTTTTAAACTGGGTATTAATGTTTGATATACCTATGTAGTGCATACCTACATGAGCCATAATGTCTGCTGACAATCTTTGAGGAATAAAAATACACATACCTTTTGACCTTGTTTATTGCGAGGACTACTTTATAAATTGGGTGAAATTATGGGTTGTTAATGTTGATATATATATTTGCATGCAAAACGTGTTCTGGTAGGAATTCAGGCCCATTCTTGTTGATTGAACTTTATCCCTTTCTTATGAAAACTAGCAGAAACGTGTCTACACGTGGTGGTCACACGAAAAACTCAAAACCGAAATACAAATACAGGTGAGTGCCTGAATTGTTGTTGAATCTTTTTATCCCTAGAAATAAGATTTACTTTATTATACTTAGTCGATAGTCATTCGCTGCCGCGGCCAAATCTGCATTTGTAAGTAACATGCTATGTGTAGACGGTACTCTGTCATATTATATTATCCAGTAAAACTGTTTTATTTACCGAATCTGTAACGTTATTCTTATCATTTGGATTCACCACATGATGCTGAGTCTTCAGGTAGACGGGATTACAACTGACAATGAGGTGCTGATGGCCCGGTTAAGTTGGGCAATCTACGCATATTCATACCCCCTGTGACATCGTAAGTTTAAAGGAAAAGTGTTGAACATCGTAAGCTATTGGGAAATTCATGAAGTAAAACAACCAACCAGGAAGATGATGGATGACCATACACTTTATTTGAACCTTAAAGGTATACGTAGATAAGCATCTAGTACAAGTGTTAATGATAGTTTTGTGAATGTACTTACTCGGGGAGGCATTTATTTCCATACCAAGTCGCATAGCGAAAAAGCCCCAGAGCGTGTTATATGCTTTTGTCACCTGAATTTAAAGGTCTTTTTTGTCGCATGTTTGAAACCCATTAGCAAATCACAAAGATGTTGGAAGGGCATATAATCCAGCATATAGGGAACTTCAAAGGCAACATGGGAGTTATTCATGTCGTACCACACAAAATCCTTCGGATGTTTTCGAAAACACGGTTAAGCAATTAAGATGCTCACATGAATGCTGGATAGATCGATGTCCAAATGTCTTGCACCACCTATCTCTCTGTTTCAGGTTATTCTTGTAGTGTACAATGCGTTCATTTTGGCAAATGTTGGATGTATACGGCTCATTACTGTTTATGGATTTCAGAATTTGCTAAGTCAGCAGCCCCGGTATGGAGTCGCGGCGCTTCAAGAGCCCCCATCGGCGCCTTTTGGAACCCCCAAGATGAGCTCGTTCTTGGGCTTCTTTAGAATGGCTAAGGAAGCTAAGCCCAAGGCAAATGTGCGGTTTGTTCTTACACTGCCAATTGCGGGAGCGGCTTTGAAGTCTTGTGAACCCTCTCCACCAGTGGGGCTTTCGCCAACCACACCTTCCTGCCTGCTGAAATGCTCAAGTCCCGTGATTTCACGAAATGGACTTTCACTTTGATTGCTCTGTGCTCTGGATGGAAGTTGGTGTTGCTGCCGGTTATAGACAACCCCAATTTTTTTAATTATACTTAAGGGTTTACACTGTTAGTCTCTGTCACAAATAAAATGTTTTATTCTTTATATTGCACAAGGAAATTGTATGTTGCATTATTGCTGCATGTGGAGTGTCGTTATCAGTGCCATAGGAGATGTGCTGTTGGTTTACAGATGCATGAGATGCGTATTAGTATGTAATGAATTGGAGTTATATATACTTCCTGTGTAGTACGATTTATTTTTTAGTTATTATCCATGTAGGCGTCATTTGTACATAAATAAATAATTAGTTTCATAAAGGTGGGTAATGGTACACGCTGCCTCGATTAACGTTATAAATGCATCATTTAACTGTTTGAAAGTATTTTTTATCGATTATCAAGTTACCCGTTATTGGTAATCAAGCACACTACCTTATAATCCCTTGATTTGGCAACACGCCAACGTCATTATTGGGTTATCTTAGGACTTCAATGTGCTACAAAAATCTATTCACTGACAGCTTATGAGTTTGAAGGCTCATGATAATGATGCCAGCCTCGAGCGCAAATTCTTCGATAACAATAGGTATTGATTAAAATTACCCTTGCGATCCGTCAATGCTCCTAGCCGTGCCCAGCAATGAACGGGCTTTCTTACTTAGCGATGCGGTGCCGTATGACGACGTAGTTGTCACGTAAACGAAACGGACGTTGTTCTTAATCGACTGTGGGGTTGCCAACAATTTTGGAGTCTGAGGTTCATTTGGTTGCTCACCTTGCAAAAGGCTGTGTATGACGTGTTCATATACTTGTTTAAGTTTTTCCAAACCAACTGTGAGTCCGGGCGGTTAGTTAGCAGCCACTTTGACTTCTCGCCCAAGATTACATCCTCCGGTGGTCTTTCTCAGTTTTTGCTCATCTGCATCCCTTAAGTGCAGCTGTGTATGATACCCGGTTCTGGTATCATTGCACGCGGAGCTTCCCTACATTCCACACCCAGGGATCTAGTGCTTCTTAGTTTCTGTTTACTTTGTCGTAGCTATCATACTCTCGGTTAAGTAACATAGACTGCGCTGTGGTACAACACTTTGACTAGATGTGAATTCGGTCGTCCTTCGCATTCTAGCCCCATTGCACGGGAATAATATAAAAATACTGTGGTGGATTGTGATGCATTTTCTTTGTCCACGTGCTGTCAACGTGGCCGGGGGATGTATGCATACTGAAGTTAAAGCTGAGGGGCATTGCAAATATTCAATCTGAACTATTAGGGGAAGCGTAAATAAGCACAATATAAGCAACGGAGAGGCGTGCCAGGGAACCATGGAAGCCAATGCCCCCGCGGTGCTTAACAAATTAGTGTCCTATAGGGGCGATGGAGGGGAATTTTTTATTACTGCAACTGCTATGGTCTTCGCATGTGCAAAGGGTGCTCGGGTGTGATTCCACACGTCACCAGATCTGGTGGAAGTAGTTGAGGTCCTTTATACTGGATATGGCGCAAGCGACAATATCCGCACCTGATGTGTGGACTCGGGTGGATGCGAAAATTTCACGGCATGTGGTTCCGTTGTCCTTTTCGGGGTCTTCGGGGCACACAAACGTGGGAGCTGTAGGGAGAGATGCCAACATGTTTGTAAAATGGTCATACCATGCGCGGCCATTGACCCAGTGAGCGCTAGAAATTGTGCTAATTGAATTGCCCACCGCGGCTAGCTCCTGAATGTAGTCTAACGAAGCCGGAAGGATGGTGCGGAAGATATAAGCGGCCCTGCTCATACCGCATTGGTTGCCAGCAGGGGGATGATCAAAATCTTTTCTACAAAACTGTCATAACGAGTCCTTCATATTGTGAAGTGATTGTGACTATAACCCCACCCAACTGGTGCTAGATGACTTCCGGCGGTGATGTGGGCTGACAACTGACTGACGGTCCACTGGGTTGGCAATGGTGGTTGACCAGTACGGAATTCAATAGGGTCCAGAGCGACTTCTGGGTACCAGTTGCAGTTATGGGAGACCTGGGAACACGTATTGCAGGAGCAACGCTGTTCTTGGGGGGTTGGCGTGATGCACACGGCAATCGAGGCGTGTGGGTGAAACGTCCAGTCTAGCTTATGGTGAAACTTAATGTTTCCACTGCCCCTTGCCTGACGGGCGGGCTGTGGGGTTGTGTAATTGAAGGCACTATAATTTGCAACAGCAGTGAAATTAGCGGAAATTAAAGGAGTTCACTGACGTTGCTGGTTCAAGCAGCTGCAGTTTACGGGTCATAACGGTGCTTCCAATGAATGTCTTTGTGCCTCTATTTTTTCCTCCCTTCCCTTTTTTTTCGACACTTACCTCAGTTTATCTCCGAGTACGCTGTGACAACGATGCCGGGGGAGTTATAGAAGTAGGGTGTTCACACGAATTGGTCGCTAGTGGTGTTGCAGCAGCCTGCTTGCTCGGTGTGTTTGCCTATTGTGGTTAGTGAGACTTGGTACATTTTTGTTTTCCGATCGCTAGGTTTCAGTCCCATCTCGGATAGAATTTTTCAATAACACAATGCGCTCCCCAGTGTGCTATCGTTCACTGTAATTTGTAAGGACGAAATAAAGCATTGACATTTCCATGTCTTTTTGCCCTTTCGACGCAATATAACGGTTCTAAAGTGTCTAAGTGAAAGGCAAGAAAATTTCCCAAAGCCCACATAATCGTTGGAAGGACACGAAAGACAATTACTGAGGTCTGAATCGTTTATCCTAGGATGCTATACTGCACCCTATTCGTTTTGATTTTCGCGCTGACCGCCGATTCGCATGCCACATCTGTGTCGGTCGATGTTGCCAACGATAAAGCGGACAAAGTTCTCTGTGCGGTGTCCGAATTGTACACTCTTGTAAACGCCACATTCAATGTGTTGAAAGAGAGGGCAGACCATGCCGTGAGTCATGCTTCTAAGACAAAGACGGATGCAGAACACGTACTAAGTCGTGCGCGGGCTGTAAAACATCGGGCGAGTGAGGACCACAACAGCACAGCTGTTGCCGCTGTCGAAGTGATACTAACTAAGGCTTCGGGTACGCTCGCAAAGGCGAAAAAAGGAGAGGAGCTGGCCACGAAGGCAAGAGACATTGCGGTTCATGCCTTGGGCGGTAGCGATGAAGTGCCTGGCGCGCAACGAGCGCCGAATGCTTTTATTATTCTCGAGCGAATTCTGACATCAGGCGGTGGGCACGAAAGCCGTGAAGCAATGCATAAACATACTGCATCATGCATGAGAAACAGCTCTATTTCGAAGGAAAAGCTAGAATTTGTCGGAGCTGCTAACTTTTCCGACTTTTCTGCCTGGCGGAAGGCAACGGTGGATCTCTGGCAGGAGATAACGCACAACACAAACAAGACAGTGACAGACTTCTTGACATATGTTGAAGGGAAAGATGCACAACACGTTTGGAAAGAGCATGTTTCGAAACACCTCAATTCCTACCTGGATCAGTTGCTCCAGTACACGCAGTACTTTGTGGCACTGCCGAATGAAGTGGCGGGTCGGGGGAACGATGCGCTTACAGAGGCTCAAAAGGAACTTGCCGAAGCAGAAGCGGTCCTTGGAGAAGCGGACGATGAATTATCCGATGAAGATGGAATGTTAAAGAACGCAGCGGGCCCTTATGGCGACTCATTGGAAAAGGGGCCAAGGGCCAAGATTGTTAGACTTTTGCTAATTATCCTGCCTATTTTCTTCGTTGTACTTGCGGTGGCCGTCTTTGTTTTGCTACGCTGCCGGCGCGCGCGGCCGATGAAAGTTTAGCTTACCTGTTTCCTGGGTTATGCGCGGTGGCGCGGCGCAAGTCGTTTGTAGTGAATTTGGTAAGCATAGAGTTAGGACGTATGACCGAGGGAGTTGATGGCGTGTTGTCTCATGACCACACAACTGGAAGAGGAGGATGGATGTGTACGTTCGGGGAGATAAGGATTCGTAAAGGATTAAATTAATGACAGCATTTTGCTGAAGCTGATAGAGTGTAAGGAGCATAACATGCAAGCGTTTGCCCCCGTCACGGAGAGCAATGCGCACCACCCTTCCCTCGTGTAGTCGTCCAAGTTCAGGCGTCCATTGTTCATTTTGCTTGTGCAACGAGAGTGGTGAACATTCTTTTCGATCGCTCCACCATATTTAAGAAGAGATTGGCAATGTGTTTCATTCGATACATTCTTCGTGTGCCCTGATCTTGTATTGGTCGAATTTAACTACCTTAAGAAAAATCAGCTTACCAGAAATAAACCTCCGAAGCCTCACATGCCCCACTTTGAAAGAGGGTTGTAGCCACCTGCGTCGCCCCGCCATTGGGCGCTTTTTCAGGGCTTTATGTATCATAATAATAGGCCCCTAACAAACAGAATGGTGTGTTTTTAGTAGGGATATACCTTCAGTTTGTCCTGTGGATCTCGCGACTCCCCCACTCGTGTTACTTCCATCGTGCCATGAGAATGAAGTTTGCTGCTCACCATTTGCTATCCTATTTCTTCCCATTTGCAATAGGGGTCATGCACAGGGTGGCTGCCTGCTTTTGGCAATATTTCTCTTTTACATAGTGTGGATTGGTGCGCCGGCAGCTGTGTTGTAGGAAGACGCGTTCCTACTCCCATGCAAAGCTGCTTGAGTGTATGAGCGGTAGGAGGCGCGCGTGTTGCACTGGGCTTGCCCTTACCGTTTCAATGCGTGCACACTCATCTTCATTTCCATCGCCCGCGCGCACAAGTTAGCAGGTGCATTCGTATCGCTTGCGATCCAATGGTCGCGTGCCCGCGCCGAAAGGGGCTGTTTCACGTTATTTTGAGACACTCACCGACCGCGTGCATTGCTTCCAGTCATAAGGGGAGCATTTTTCGGCCCGACAAGTGTCTTGCTTTTCGTTATTTGCCCTCCTTTTCGATGTTGGAAAGATGCCAAATGCATCATTCGATGCCCTAATATCGCTTACCCGTCTCTTACTTACCGGTGTGTATGTGCTGTCGCTTTCTGAGCTTTCTGCTGTCGCTTGTGCACAAAAACCCGAACAGAAGGGTGGTCTATAATAATAACAATAAATTACCAGGTCGATTAAAAGTGCAGACAAGATCACTTATACTTATCGGAACTGTGGTACCTATAGCTGAGGTCCTCCGTTGTGCATTATAATTATCACTAGAAAGTTTACCACGCCAAGTACACGTGAACACATTTATTTATATGTTTGTAACCCCCCGGTTTGACGCTTGCATGTTACTCGGAAGACATTATCTTTTTATATGTTTACTTTCACCTTTACTCATTTTACCCATGCCACCAAAACACGGTATAGCCGTGGCGATGGTAACTACTACACTTTTTTTAGCTTATGTTTTACGGCGCACATGGGTGTCAGGCTCGTGAATGTGCGATGCACTGACAACTTGATTACGCACGAACGTCCTTTACCCAAGGCATCAGATTATGTAAAGTTAATGAAAAAAATACTAGAGAAAAAAATAGGAAAAACTGAAACAGTCCCAATTTGCGCAGTATCGGAGTCGAGGAGAGGCTTGTTTTGCGGTTCATCAGGGCATCTTGAGGACCCTCTCCATTTCCATCGTGCCCCTGGTCCTGTTCACCGCTGTTTTCGCCAGGAGCCGGGTCGGGTCGGCTGCTTTCCTCTGCCCTACGAAGGTGTTGCATAGCTCTGTCGCAAAAGTCACTCACCCTTGTGCTCGTTCTCAACTTCTTCCAGTAAGTATCTGCCCAACTGGTCCCGCGGCTGCGATGGGTCTCCTCAATGGACACGCGAAGACTTTCTGATGACATGTTTGGTGCCGGTTCCTCGCCGCAGCCACTGATCCCTTCAACATCTTCCAACAGCGCACCACTGCTGGCATTCTTCAGGTCTTCAAGAAAAGCAGAGAAGTCTCTATCGTCCAGCGCTCTCATTGCCCACTCCGAGGCCTTGTCACCGTCGTCTTTAACCCGTTGTCGTGTCACACCATCCTTCTCTTTTACTGATTCGACGGCGTTTTCGGCACTGTACGGAACTCCCCGAAGCTGTGAAGCGAGGTTGCATATTTTGTTCGCATCTTCTTCCCCCAGCGGCCTGTATCTTTCCTTGTATTTCTTTTCCTCATTTGCTGAGGAAAGCGCTGGGACAAGGCCAAGGAGTAGCACCGTGCTTGTGAGAAGGATATCGTAGACCATTTTTATTATTGTGTTTCTTTGTGCTCACTTTGAGGGGTAAAGACTACAAATAAGTGTCGCAGAAGCATTGAATACAAGGGGAAACCAGACCGCGTTACAGAGGGCATTATCACAGGACCCACTTCTTGCTTTTTGTGACGCGTTGCATTCCCCAGGGGCTTTGCAAGTCTGTGGGGTAACAGAAGGGGCCCCCCTCTAGACCGCGCCCTCTGCTACTTTATAACATCGAAGGAGGTGCCAGCAATGGCACGGCGACTAAAGCAGAGTTGGTAACCTCTCGCTTCGACGCCTTTTCCAGAAGGAATGCTGGCTTAGTGATGCGCATGTCAAGCGGCATTTCAGCCACACTCGTGCCACAAATAGACAAGGAGGTATCAAGCATTTTGTGGAAACAGATGGCCCCAACAGCCGCGTTTGTGTTAATAAACAACCCGCATGAAGGGGAGGCATCGCGTGCTTTAGAGCCACCCGTCCACCCACTCACATGTCTTACCAGGGTTCTGTATGCGGTGCGCGACTGGACGGTTTGTCTCGTTGCGTGCATGGCAGCGTGACGATCCTTGTATCCGCAAACAGGTGAATGTCCGCACATCATGTTTACCTTATCCTCCAACAACCTGGTGGCGCGGCGAGGTAAAAGAACGTCCAACGCTACACCAGCACGAGGCTGTTGCAGATCGAGTAGGTCGCTCTTCAAGATATTGTATCTTCCTCTATACGCCCCGCCACCGCAAACACAAACCAAACACACGCGACAGGGATAGCTAGTATGTTATCTATTAAAACCTACAAGCACCAATTGGGGACTGACCAGCACTGTACACAAGTTATTCCGCAGCGGAATTTACTCCCCGCAGAAGATGGAGGCAAGTCAGCTCCACTATGACCAGCCCACCACCACTTCGCAGCGGTTAATTCGTTTGCCCTTAAGCTCCCGCAAAATTGTTCCTCGAAAGTCCCTCATAAATAGCGCCGCCACAGAGGAATCTGCGCATTTCCCTACAGACACACCGCCGCTATGTCATACATCGCGGCTCGCCCATCGGCAATGACAACGGACTACAGGCCAACGAATTCACTTGCCCAATGGCAGTTCACACACCACTCCCGGCTCCAGCCGCCGGGCTTCATACCTCCCACAGATTCGCAGTCGCACTCACGGCGGCCACCAACCTAACATGCAGTTTGAGAGCCTCCAACGGGCATCTGATCGGCGCTCAAGTCGTCTGGCCACCGTTCCACCTGAAGAAATCAAAGACACACTTTCTCTAAGTTACCCTATTTTGCAGGGTACTGCTCCAAGAACACGGCAGAGTGAAGAACTTGCTCAATACAACCATAACCATCTTTTGCTGCACGACACAGTGTGGAATGTTACCATGCTCGAATTAATTCGCATGCAAGGCACTCTGTTCGTGTAGATCGCGAGTAAAGTGTTGTTCCGACGCCACCACAAGCAATCCACAGGTCGCACCGTGTCTCTGTAGTACTGGCTAGTCGCGGGATGATTTTCAACTGCATACAAGGGCTAGACCCGCTATGATTCAATGAGCACCACCCGATGTGATACGAAAGTACATGAGGGGTGTAGTTAATGGTGTTTTTTCTGTGCTTGCTCTTGAGCTATTTGTCCCACTTGCCCTCGTGTGACTAAGTACTCATTGAGGCGTTGTTTCAGTTGCCGGCATACTGCCTTTATCACCACTGATCTTTTACTAATACATCAGTGCCGCTCGTCATTTCGCGTTCGAACCGTCTGAAAACGTTTTATATTAAGGGCTCGAAAGAATTCAGAGCTGCTTTCGAGCAAGAAAGGAAGAAAAGGTATGAAATAAAAAAGGTCCCGAAAAATGCTCAGGGAAGGAACAGAATAACCTCGATACACTTCTTGGAAGTTCCAATATGCAAGGCATGCCGGCTGTTACTCTTATCTTCTTTGTATGGCAATAACGAAGCACAGCGCTAGCACACTTAAAGATTAACGGGGGCGTTACAAACTCAAGCACCATTCTCCCTTACAGCACTCTTGGCAACGGAGAAGTGGCGCGCTCCCCTTACCCTCTCCCCCTCACCTCTAGTATCAGGACTCACTCGGGTGAGAAGGAAGAAGAAAATTCCCAGTTGTCAAGTTGCGGCGAATTATTTTGTAGAGTCTCCACAGCGTCTTTCCGGCCATCTAGTTGTGCCTAGCGTCCCCACTTTTCGCAATGTTTCGTCGTTTGTCAATTGTTCCCACGTACTGCGTGCCCGGTGCCGTCCTTCACAATTTTTGTCCGTAAGCTGCAAGTGCTATATTCGATTCGTCAAGTATTAGACGAGACATGCTTTCTTGCTTGTTTTTCTTCCCCCTTTGTCCCCTCGTAAGAGCGTGTGCTGGTGATATTTTAAAGAGATACAAATTGCTGATCAAGCACTGTGTCTTGGTCTGTATCGGATGTGGATGGACATAAGCTGGGGTAGCCAGTGATGATATGTGGATGCAGCAAATACTGTCAAATGATCTCCAGCAAGAAAATCTTTTGATGAAAAGGGTGCATATGGCGAACTGCTGGCTGCCAAACCCGTGTACAGCATGCTCGGTTCTGAGGACTGATAATGCAGAACAAAAGCTGCCCACACCGAGTATTTCTTTAAACATTGGTCGGCCGCATGACACCATCGTGCGGGATGGTAGGCTTTTCGCCGCCTGGCGGCGCGGTTCGATTTTCCAAAAGCAAGCGAGGGATAAACATCCGCTAAGGTCTCTGTGTGTTATTAGCCATTGCCCACTAACGAAGGTTCACGCGCTCACCCGCCGTGATCGGTTGTGATGCCTTCAGAACCCAATACGCCGTGTTCTTGGACCGACTACGTAGACGCTGTCTCAAGAGCTGAAGTGGGTCTTTTTTAAGAAGCGCTTGAATCTGTTTGACATCAATGTGCTGAAGAGTAGTGTTTGCTACATCGCTTCCGGAGTTAATGACCGCGTCCACTAGAGGCATCACTGCGAGTACAGTTCCCGTGGCTGGGTCGTGCTTGGTCCTGTCCTCCGATAGACGGCAGGCGTGGCACAGTGTGTAAGAGCACATATGCAGGAAGAGTGAATGCGGTGGCGCCAGGCTATGTCTCGACAAGTTTCGCAAGAAATCCGTAGCAATGTGTACAATGTTGCTCTCGCAGGGGGTTGAGGTGGCCAATTTAGTCTGCCAGGTTGCCCATGGGGTGTGCGTGCGGCATGCATTGATAGAGAAAAAAAGAGATAGGTAGAACACATCGAACAGCTTTTCGGCTTGGTTTTGTGGAAATGCATCGCGGCACGTTTCTATTGAAGGCATCAAGCCATCCGTATCACTATCGTGAATAGTGGCAACTGTCCAAACAGCGGTCTCGGGGACTGCAACCAACGTGCGTTCCATCGGAATATTAACGGCTGCCGACAATCGAAATGGTGATGTGCCAACGTCCGAGATATCAAAGCATAAGTTGGGTGACAGGCCTACACCCATAGCGCGCAGAGATCTTATGAGGGCCATGTTTTTGGGTAAGAACCTTTCATAGACTGGTCTCGACTTACAAGTCTTTTACGCATCTTTTGGACCTACTTTTAGATGAGCTTTGCTACCAGGAAGCACAGTAATGTGTATGCATGTAAGTGAATATATACATAAGAAGACAATAATCACAACAAGTATCACCAACATGTGCACCGTTTGTTGACCGAGACCCAGCCGAAGATGTTTATGTTCCGTCTCGACGGCACTGCCGCGTTTATATGGAGAGCGTTCCTTCCACTTCTTTCCTTTAGTTTGGTGGATGCTGGTGCCGATTCTGCACAACGTCACCCCATTATTACAGTAATCGTTGAACTGTGTGTATTTAAGCATCTATAGCAACGAAATCCCATGAAAACGACTTTGGTTTCTAGTTGGAACTCACAAAGTCCAGGGAAAGGCGCGTGCTAATTCCCATACCCTGGAGTTCCTGAAGCAATAACTTGAACGCATACGGCACGTTTACACGAGATACTGTATTTTTTGTGTTGCAGTATGAGCAGTACCCGCTATATCCCATAAACCCGCACGAGCGGCATGCATCGATTGTGAAAAGATCGGAGCTCAAGAGCAGTCGCTCATATAGAAGGTTGGACGCACCGTACCCAACCATGCAGTCCCTCTCCATCTCGCCAACGCGCAGACCACCACTGCGCGAGCGACCCTCAGTAGGCTGCCGTGTAAGCATGGAACGCGGGCCGGTGGCGCGGGCGTGCATTTTGTCTGTCACCATGTGCTTGAGCCGCTGATAGTAAATGGGTCCAAAGAAAACATAGGCCTGGAGCAACTCGCCTGTTATACCTGAATAAAAGAGATCCTTTCCATGGTAGTTAAAACCATGGCGCACAAGCTCAGCACCCATGTCTTCAGCGTTGTCGCCTGCAAAGGCGGTGCCATCGCCAAACTTCCCCGTCAGCGCACTCACCTTCGAGCTAACGAGCTCGAGCAGCTTGCCTACAGTCATTCGACTCGGAAAGCCGTGCGGGTTCATTATCATATCAGGGGTTATGCCCATCTCGTTGAACGGCATGTTCACACCGTCAGTAATGAGACCAACAACTCCTTTTTGGCCATGACGAGAGGAAAATTTGTCTCCCGGTTCTGGTATACGAACCTCCCTAGTTACCACCTTGATTTTCTGCTCAACATCAAGGATCTGTCAGAGTCCCCTGGAGGAGAGATGACCACATGGTCCACGACAGCTGGCTGGGGATATTTGTAAATCAGTGGGTTTGGCCGCGGTTCGGATGCCGCTGCTGGCGTGTATCTGTTCACCAAAACGTCAAACTGTCGCACAATGGCGCCCTTACTAGCTATGCCATCACTGTTTAGGGCCCTATGCTTACTAACAGTCGGATCCCCTGGCAAGATAAAGTCGTACTCTCCGTTGGGAAGGCGCTGCAGTTCAACCTCATGCTTCCGTAATACCACGCAGCGCCCATAGCCACGGTCAAGGGAGCATCTATTGTACACCTGAGCGTCTTCAATATCATAACCGCTGTAACTCATAACACATACCATCGCGTTGATGCCTGCACCCAGTGCCTCGTAGTTGGTGAGGCTCATTGCTTTGCTCCTGCATAGAGGTCGCTGCGGGTATGCACCCAACATGAGCACGGTGTCCATACGGATATATTGGTTGTATGCAATTGTGCCAAGCGCCTGCTTACCCATGGCGGATTGAAAGGTGTTTCGCGCCGACTGATTGTGATGTGGGAATGGAATAATACCAGCAACAACACCCAGTAAGGAAAGTGGCTCAATCTCAAGATGTGTTGTGTGCCTTTCAATGTCTTTGGGATATACTGCTATGAGGCAGTCATTGGCCTCATTTACGTCAATAAACTCCACCAAACCCTCCGCCAGAAAGTCGTTTATGGTACATCTACCGGCACTCAACTGTCAAGGTGCTCTAGCGTGACTGCAGGCTCCCTTCCCGAACAACAATGTACAACCGCACAATGCGACCCCCATCACAACCAATCTGAACACTCTTTTGGCGGTCGTTTAATGAAATCGAGACGTGCGGATGGAGCCTCCCCGAGCGTCGCAAAGCCCGTACGCCACGACACAAAAGACTTGGGTACCGGTGAATGCCTACCAGAATACCATTGAGAAAAACAGTATAGTGTCCTAAGAACTCACTAGGGGTGATGCAATCAACTTCCTCAACCCCAAGATTGTGTGCTGCCGCTCGCACAAAGGAATCGTCCATGTCTAGTGTCACTTGGCTAAGAATGGCGAAGTTTTTCACCAGGCACAGCTTTCACCCTCCGGTGTGTCACACGGACAAACCATTCCCCACTGGCTCGGTTGTAGGGAACGTGGACCACTAATCTTCCGGCTTTTTTCAAAAGATGAGGCAAGGCGTGTCATCATCCCAATACACGAAATGTAGGACAACCGAGATAGGACTTGTGTAATTCCCTGCCGACTCATATTGAATCGCTTCAGTTCCCATCGACCGCTACTCAGCGCTACACGCATACCATTCTGAATCACCTCCATCTTGCTTTCCATTAGCTGTTTAACGTTAAATGGTTTCGTGGTATCCTTCTTGGAAAGGAGCTGATCATTGCTGTCTTCACAACACGATTGTATTGCTTTAAGAGATCCTCAAACAACAGGCCCATCAAAGTCCCTGTGGTTTCGAAACGCTTATTCCCATAAAAGTCCCGCTCGTCCAAGAGGGATGAATCAATGCTAGCTTCTATATGCGCCGCACCATAAAGCAAACATAAAGTGCCTTGTGCCTGAAGTTCCAGTCTCGTTGTACTTCTCCCTCACGAATATGGCATAAAAGTACATTTGCAAGAAATCAGCTGCACTATCGGCCTTCGACTTTTGCATATGCCGGTTCTGAGCGTCTTCAGCCTCCCATATAGTTTCCTTGCGACGTTCTCCAATGAACTGCAGTGGCTTCATCCTGCGTATTTACACCAAGGGAAGCCGCCTGTTCAAAGCAGGCAAATAGAACGCTCTGAAATGCTGGTGACGTTCCGATGTGTTGTGCGATTTGTTGATCACTTTCCATGCCAAGAGCTTTAAGCATAATCACAATGGGAATGTCCTCCTTAAATGAACGGTGCACCATAACTACACGTCCCTTTTTGAATGTAACAGAGCATTTCGAAATGGAGTAATGCGTCTTACTTTGCACATGGGCCACAATGTTGTCACTGTCATCCGCCTCAATAATCACACGGTTCTTGCTCTGCTGTTCTTGGACAAGGCATACCTTCTCCACACCTTGATGATGAAGTACCCGCCTGGGTCCAATGGGCATTCGCGCATTGCGATTAGACCTTCTCGACTCTTCCCATACAAATTGCATGAACTCGACTTAAGCATTATTGGAATGGTCCCGATTTTGATATCTGTATCACTACAAAGTCGCTTGGTACGGTCTCGACTTGTGTACTCCACATCCACCACGATGTCGCCGCGGTAGGTAAGGTCACGCGTACGGCACTCATGCGGAGAGACAGGCTTGGGTAACTGCCCTTTGCCCACTATTTCTCGTGGCTGACACACGCGAATGTTTGTGTAGCGTATTGAAAAGTCGGGATCAATGCTGCTTTTGACCTCGCGGTTGGACTCATTGAGGAGGATTCGACGCAGCTCCACATTGATGAGATGGTCAAAGGAGGCCAAGTGGTGATTCAGCAATCCGCGCATATTGATGAGTGCCGGTAAAAGTGCCAACTTCCGTTCCATGTACACCTCATCGTCTACAGATGTTTGTGGGACATATGCGTGGCCAATTCCTTTAATGGCGGACCTACCTTTTATTTTTTATCGTTCCTATCTTTATCAATACGACGGCCAACTCCGTCACGGCTCCAGCTACATAAGATAAGGCGATGATTTGAGGTAGAGGGTAGCGGCAGTGTTATGTCATACACGTTAACACGTGCTACAACGAATTAGGCCATGTAACCTCCAAGAGGTATCGGGACATAAGCCACACATCCCCGAATAGCACTGTTTTCAAAGTATCATCGATCACAAGTATTGTTGAATGTGTGACTGATTGCTCTGTTCTGTGATGGTCCAATAGCGTTTTCTTTACCTAGCAATTTATTCATATATCCTGGGGTACAAGGCACAACAGGCAGGGGGAAGTTTAACCCCGCTATACCTTCGAGCAGACACCAACGCACATGTGGCCACATGGCAAGGTCTGTGAATGCTCTACACAGATGCACATGTAATACGCACTGGGAATAATTTTACCCCACTAACAAGACGTGGAAGAAAGAAGTGCACATTCCACAAAACTCCTCCTATGAGTGGCAATCACCATTCCACATTCCATTTAAGTCCAGGTCATTCACTGACCTGATATATATAAGACTGGGGAGAAGGGAAGCCAACGTGAAATACATGTTAACGAAACTTGATCGCCCGAAGGGGAGCTTATCACATCCACAAGCACTAGTTACGGGGTTCCTGTCGGAACACTATTAGTCATTCTACAACCCATTCTTTCATTCTCTCTTCCCCCTTACTCCTTCACTATGCACTTACCCTGCAAGTGCTGCACTAGACTCGCGACTGCTCCTGTGGCTCCGCAAACCAGCAGGGGACGTTGAGCGCCACCGCGATCCCATCCTCGCTTTACACAGCGGAACATTGAAGCAGATTGCCTTGGTTAGCGAGTCGGCTTCCAGGCCACGCTTTCGCATGCCTCTTGCAGTGCACACCCCAATCAGCTTCATCGCCGCAGAGGGGAGCAGGGCGGTATCCAGCGCCGTGGGCGAGCGGTGCCTCTTTACGGCTTGGGCAGGTCTCAATTCCGGTTCATCAGGTGTGGGGGCGATGAACTCGCTAGCTTGAAGAGTTCCTTCAAGAAGCTGGCCAGTTGAGCACTGAAGAACAACTCCCCGTCCTTCAGGGTTTCCAGTCCGTGCTTCTTCCTTAGCTCTCGCAAGCTTGGCCACTCCAGGAGGTGCGCCGCAGACTCCTGGCACTCGACCTTCAGTGAGTTGTGCCTGGCCTCTCGTCTCGGTTGGCCGCGCTTCGTCTGCAGGCGCATTGTAAGGCACTGTTTAAGCGCACGCTTCACTGGGCAGTATGGGCACTGGAGTGACCGTTGCAGGAGGGGTGTCACCGCTACTGTGCCGTCCTTCATCTTCCGCTTCACTGTCGTGGCGTTTTTATGATGCGTGCGCGTGTGCCAAACCAGCGAGTACCACTGTTTGTACGCGCTGCCGCATCTGACGCACACATAATCTCTCCCTTCTTCCTCTTCCGTGTGGCGACCTAACCGGTGACGTTTCCGCGGTCTCTCAACGTCCACGTCCACGTCCACGTTCCCATCCCCTGCCGACTCCAGTGGTCCACTCCCCTCGTCCTGTGATTGAGCCTCTGTTCTCATCTCCTTCGCTTGGGCTTCGCGCGTGGCTGAGGACGTAACGACTCGTCGTGGCCCGGGTGCTTCGACAGCATGTGCCGCAGCAGCCGCCTATAGTGGTACTCCTTGCTGCAAATGGGACGCGCCACTGTGCCAGACTGCTCCAACTCGTTCGAGCCTTCCGAGTTTATGATAGAGGTTGTTTCGCACTTTCGTCTGGTGAGCCACGTCTTGCTCTTGAGGACGCGATGGCACTGCTGGCATACAAATTCCGTCTGCTCCTGTGCCTCCTGCCCTGCCTCGCCATCTCTGTGAGGTGCGTCCTGACCCTCTGCGTCTCCTCTCGATAACTGCTTTTCCGGATGTTTCTGTATCATGTGCTTCCGCAGCCGCGCATGTGTGGCGCACTTCTTCACACGCCAGCGGCATTTGAGCGTTTCCGTCATCGGCTCGTGTCTTCTTCCCTGGCTCTTTTCGGACGTTCCTCGACAGTTGGCACTTCATCTGGAGGGTGCGTTGCCATGCGCTCCTCGAGTGGTCCCCGCCGCTCAAAGTCCTCCCC
>SOPI01000014.1:0-36113 GCA_021307395.1 Trypanosoma vivax | reverse complement strand
CCGGAATACATACTCCACGCGACTGTCGTACATCTCTGTGCTGTGCTTCCCTTCGTCGACCATGTAGGCACTGATGCTCTTCGTGCCCAAACATCCGCCGCCTGGCGCGTCGGCAGCAGCACCGTGCTCCGCACCCGCACCCGCACCCGCACCCGCACCCGCACCCCATCTGCACCACTCTCTGGAGGGGGACTGGTCATGGGGCACATAGCCGGCTCCCGCACCAATGTCTCCGGCACGGGCTCCGGTGACTCCTTCACGCACCCGGGAGCCTCCGCCGCGCTCATCCCATCCCTCTGCCTCCTCTCCCACAGCCACCGCACGCGGCGGCTCAGAAAAGGAAGCAGCGCTGTGGTGACAATGGACGCGCAGCAGCCGACGATCGCCGAAACCCACGCGGCCTTGCCGGCGCTCCAGTGAAGGCGCGCCTTCGCACCCTTGTAGAGCACAAAGAACGACTCCAGAAAGAACGTGATCCCAACAATGACGGGCAGAAAGTACATGGCGCGTCGCACGGGCTTGTCCGCTCGGAGCACGATGCAGCGGACGGTGCCGTATAGGGTTGCTGCTGCCACGCCGCTGAATCCTGGCGAGATGAACCACGACGCGATAATGGGTGCGACACCTGCCACAAAAGGAAACGTGTCGATCCTCTTGGCGAATGACACCGCCTTCGGGCCACCGTATACCATCACGAAGCCCATAATGGCACCCGCAATGCTATGCGTCGACGAAACGGGCAGCTCCATGAGGGTGGCGAACATAAGCCACATGAAAGCGGCAGCGAGTGCGCACATCATCCCGTACATCAGGATGTATGGTTCGTCAGCGAACGACTGCGGGTTCGCAATGCCGTTGGATATCGTTGACGTCACTTCGGCGCCAAGGGCAACTGCGCCGACAAACTCGCAGATGGAGGCAAGCAAGACGATCTGCCAGAGCTTCATGATGCGCGCACCGTATGTCGTGCCAAAGGCATTCGCAAGGTCGTTCATTCCACACCCCCACCAGTGAGGAACGACAGGACGCCACTGGCAATGACGATCCATAGGTACGGACTGGGCATGATTGCTGGCGGTTGTTCTTGTGTGCTGACAGCAGCGCGTGAGGCCTTGATAGAGTCTGTTGTGCTTGCTAAAATGGCTTGTCTTGCTTGGTTGGCGAGAGCTGCCCAGTGCGGGAGCGGGTGTGCGCCCGAAGACGTGGGAGGGGAGAGCATGCAGACGAGACACAGTGCACGGAGGAAAGGGCGGGCAGATGCGCACACAGCACACATGAGCGGCACCGCAGGGTGCCATGGGCAACATTGGCTCATCTAAAGGCGGATGCCCTCCCTACACATTACCATTTACTGCCTGGCTCCTGCAACTACGGGGCGGGCACAGACAACACCACGTATACAACTAGCACGGTGTGCCGAGACGGCGAGTAAATATAAAAATAACAATAAGGAACAACAGTGGGACCTGCTACACGACGATAAGAAACTATGGGCAACTGTTCGTGCACCTCGCGCACGTGTGCATGTGCCTCTTCTCCTGCTTTCAGTTCCCGGTGCTTCAGCTAGCACATAATTATCCGCTACACTTCCCCTTATCCCCACGCCAGCGTCTGCGCATCCACGTGCCCCCCAAGGTCACCCGCCGAACAGCAACTGGCGAGCGGGCGAGGGAGGGCCCACAGAGACGACTGCCGCGGGAGGCTGGAATACGCACTACCAACAAGTAAAATAGTAAAGTTAACCGCCGACAAAGGGCGGGGATACAATTAGAGAGGCATGTTTATGAGGCGCAGCAGATGCCTAGCATCTGAGCACGGAGGCGCCACTGACGTGTGTCAGCCGGACGATACGGCCGGGGCGTAGACACCCTGCGCAAACAACGCAGCCGAAATGAGTCCCGTGTGATGACAAGGGTAAACATCCAGCCAGCGTACATCTTCCCTACAAGCAACCAGGGGACGCTGCAGAAGCCATTGTCAAGGATGCGGATCGCCACCACAGCCCCGTGATGCAATGCGTTGATGACACCGGGATGCCGTAGGCGGAGGCAAGCGACACGACCAGCGCGGCGGAGAGCTCCGCAGCAAAGCCGCGGCTCGGCGTGATGCGCGTGATGCGTTCACCAAGCAGCCTCATGATCCGCACACCGAGGGTCGCAAGACCACACACTATGCCCGCACCACCAAGGCACAGGATCCATATCGGCATGTCGTTCCGTGCCATAACCGCCTTGTTCTCGTAGATGGAGTAGATGGCAGCGAACGGGCCAACGGCATTACTCACGTCGTTCGCTCCGTGGGCAAACGACGCGCACACAGCGGTGAACACCTGCAGGTACCGGAATACATACTCCACGCGACTGTCGTACATCTCTGTGCTGTGCTTCCCTTCGTCGACCATGTAGGCACTGATGCTCTTCGTGCCCAAACATCCGCCGCCTGGCGCGTCGGCAGCAGCACCGTGCTCCGCACCCGCACCCGCACCCGCACCCGCACCCGCACCCCCATCTGCACCACTCTCTGGAGGGGGACTGGTCATGGGGCACATAGCCGGCTCCCGCACCAATGTCTCCGGCACGGGCTCCGGTGACTCCTTCACGCACCCGGGAGCCTCCGCCGCGCTCATCCCATCCCTCTGCCTCCTCTCCCACAGCCACCGCACGCGGCGGCTCAGAAAAGGAAGCAGCGCTGTGGTGACAATGGACGCGCAGCAGCCGACGATCGCCGAAACCCACGCGGCCTTGCCGGCGCTCCAGTGAAGGCGCGCCTTCGCACCCTTGTAGAGCACAAAGAACGACTCCAGAAAGAACGTGATCCCAACAATGACGGGCAGAAAGTACATGGCGCGTCGCACGGGCTTGTCCGCTCGGAGCACGATGCAGCGGACGGTGCCGTATAGGGTTGCTGCTGCCACGCCGCTGAATCCTGGCGAGATGAACCACGACGCGATAATGGGTGCGACACCTGCCACAAAAGGAAACGTGTCGATCCTCTTGGCGAATGACACCGCCTTCGGGCCACCGTATACCATCACGAAGCCCATAATGGCACCCGCAATGCTATGCGTCGACGAAACGGGCAGCTCCATGAGGGTGGCGAACATAAGCCACATGAAAGCGGCAGCGAGTGCGCACATCATCCCGTACATCAGGATGTATGGTTCGTCAGCGAACGACTGCGGGTTCGCAATGCCGTTGGATATCGTTGACGTCACTTCGGCGCCAAGGGCAACTGCGCCGACAAACTCGCAGATGGAGGCAAGCAAGACGATCTGCCAGAGCTTCATGATGCGCGCACCGTATGTCGTGCCAAAGGCATTCGCAAGGTCGTTCATTCCCACACCCCCACCAGTGAGGAACGACAGGACGCCACTGGCAATGACGATCCATAGGTACGGACTGGGCATGATTGCTGGCGGTTGTTCTTGTGTGCTGACAGCAGCGCGTGAGGCCTTGATAGAGTCTGTTGTGCTTGCTAAAATGGCTTGTCTTGCTTGGTTGGCGAGAGCTGCCCAGTGCGGAGCGGGTGTGCGCCCGAAGACGTGGGAGGGGAGAGCATGCAGACGAGACACAGTGCACGGAGGAAAGGGCGGGCAGATGCGCACACAGCACACATGAGCGGCACCGCAGGGTGCCATGGGCAACATTGGCTCATCTAAAGGCGGATGCCCTCCCTACACATTACCATTTACTGCCTGGCTCCTGCAACTACGGGGCGGGCACAGACAACACCACGTATACAACTAGCACGGTGTGCCGAGACGGCGAGTAAATATAAAAAATAACAATAAGGAACAACAGTGGGACCTGCTACACGACGATAAGAAACTATGGGCAACTGTTCGTGCACCTCGCGCACGTGCATGTGCCTCTTCTCCTGCTTTCAGTTCCCGGTGCTTCAGCTAGCACATAATTATCCGCTACACTTCCCCTTATCCCCACGCCAGCGTCTGCGCATCCACGTGCCCCCAAGGTCACCCGCCGAACAGCAACTGGCGAGCGGGCGAGGGAGGGCCCACAGAGACGACTGCCGCGGGAGGCTGGAATACGCACTACCAACAAGTAAAATAGTAAAGTTAACCGCCGACAAAGGGCGGGGATACAATTAGAGAGGCATGTTTATGAGGCGCAGCAGATGCCTAGCATCTGAGCACGGAGGCGCCACTGACGTGTGTCAGCCGGACGATACGGCCGGGGCGTAGACACCCTGCGCAAACAACGCAGCCGAAATGAGTCCCGTGATGACAAGGGTAAACATCCAGCCAGCGTACATCTTCCCTACAAGCAACCAGGGGACGCTGCAGAAGCCATTGTCAAGGATGCGGATCGCCACCACAGCCCCGTGATGCAATGCGTTGATGACACCGGGATGCCGTAGGCGGAGGCAAGCGACACGACCAGCGCGGCGGAGAGCTCCGCAGCAAAGCCGCGGCTCGGCGTGATGCGCGTGATGCGTTCACCAAGCAGCCTCATGATCCGCACACCGAGGGTCGCAAGACCACACACTATGCCCGCACCACCAAGGCACAGGATCCATATCGGCATGTCGTTCCGTGCCATAACCGCCTTGTTCTCGTAGATGGAGAGTAGATGGCAGCGAACGGGCCAACGGCATTACTCACGTCGTTCGCTCCGTGGGCAAACGACGCGCACACAGCGGTGAACACCTGCAGGTACCGGAATACATACTCCACGCGACTGTCGTACATCTCTGTGCTGTGCTTCCCTTCGTCGACCATGTAGGCACTGATGCTCTTCGTGCCCAAACATCCGCCGCCTGGCGCGTCGGCAGCAGCACCGTGCTCCGCACCCGCACCCGCACCCGCACCCGCACCCCCATCTGCACCACTCTCTGGAGGGGACTGGTCATGGGGCACATAGCCGGCTCCCGCACCAATGTCTCCGGCACGGGCTCCGGTGACTCCTTCACGCACCCGGGAGCCTCCGCCGCGCTCATCCCATCCCTCTGCCTCCTCTCCCACAGCCACCGCACGCGGCGGCTCAGAAAAGGAAGCAGCGCTGTGGTGACAATGGACGCGCAGCAGCCGACGATCGCCGAAACCCACGCGGCCTTGCCGGCGCTCCAGTGAAGGCGCGCCTTCGCACCCTTGTAGAGCACAAAGAACGACTCCAGAAAGAACGTGATCCCAACAATGACGGGCAGAAAGTACATGGCGCGTCGCACGGGCTTGTCCGCTCGGAGCACGATGCAGCGGACGGTGCCGTATAGGGTTGCTGCTGCCACGCCGCTGAATCCTGGCGAGATGAACCACGACGCGATAATGGGTGCGACACCTGCCACAAAAGGAAACGTGTCGATCCTCTTGGCGAATGACACCGCCTTCGGGCCACCGTATACCATCACGAAGCCCATAATGGCACCCGCAATGCTATGCGTCGACGAAACGGGCAGCTCCATGAGGGTGGCGAACATAAGCCACATGAAAGCGGCAGCGAGTGCGCACATCATCCCGTACATCAGGATGTATGGTTCGTCAGCGAACGACTGCGGGTTCGCAATGCCGTTGGATATCGTTGACGTCACTTCGGCGCCAAGGGCACTGCGCCGACAAACTCGCAGATGGAGGCAAGCAAGACGATCTGCCAGAGCTTCATGATGCGCGCACCGTATGTCGTGCCAAAGGCATTCGCAAGGTCGTTCATTCCCACACCCCCACCAGTGAGGAACGACAGGACGCCACTGGCAATGACGATCCATAGGTACGGACTGGGCATGATTGCTGGCGGTTGTTCTTGTGTGCTGACAGCAGCGCGTGAGGCCTTGATAGAGTCTGTTGTGCTTGCTAAAATGGCTTGTCTTGCTTGGTTGGGCGAGAGCTGCCCAGTGCGGGAGCGGGTGTGCGCCCGAAGACGTGGGAGGGGAGAGCATGCAGACGAGACACAGTGCACGGAGGAAAGGGCGGGCAGATGCGCACACAGCACACATGAGCGGCACCGCAGGGTGCCATGGGCAACATTGGCTCATCTAAAGGCGGATGCCCTCCCTACACATTACCATTTACTGCCTGGCTCCTGCAACTACGGGGCGGGCACAGACAACACCACGTATACAACTAGCACGGTGTGCCGAGACGGCGAGTAAATATAAAAATAACAATAAGGAACAACAGTGGGACCTGCTACACGACGATAAGAAACTATGGGCAACTGTTCGTGCACCTCGCGCACGTGCATGTGCCTCTTCTCCTGCTTTCAGTTCCCGGTGCTTCAGCTAGCACATAATTATCCGCTACACTTCCCCTTATCCCCACGCCAGCGTCTGCGCATCCACGTGCCCCCCAAGGTCACCCGCCGAACAGCAACTGGCGAGCGGCGAGGGAGGGCCCACAGAGACGACTGCCGCGGGAGGCTGGAATACGCACTACCAACAAGTAAAATAGTAAAGTTAACCGCCGACAAAGGGCGGGGATACAATTAGAGAGGCATGTTTATGAGGCGCAGCAGATGCCTAGCATCTGAGCACGGAGGCGCCACTGACGTGTGTCAGCCGGACGATACGGCCGGGGCGTAGACACCCTGCGCAAACAACGCAGCCGAAATGAGTCCCGTGATGACAAGGGTAAACATCCAGCCAGCGTACATCTTCCCTACAAGCAACCAGGGGACGCTGCAGAAGCCATTGTCAAGGATGCGGATCGCCACCACAGCCCCCGTGATGCAATGCGTTGATGACACCGGGATGCCGTAGGCGGAGGCAAGCGACACGACCAGCGCGGCGGAGAGCTCCGCAGCAAAGCCGCGGCTCGGCGTGATGCGCGTGATGCGTTCACCAAGCAGCCTCATGATCCGCACACCGAGGGTCGCAAGACCACACACTATGCCCGCACCACCAAGGCACAGGATCCATATCGGCATGTCGTTCCGTGCCATAACCGCCTTGTTCTCGTAGATGGAGTAGATGGCAGCGAACGGGCCAACGGCATTACTCACGTCGTTCGCTCCGTGGGCAAACGACGCGCACACAGCGGTGAACACCTGCAGGTACCGGAATACATACTCCACGCGACTGTCGTACATCTCTGTGCTGTGCTTCCCTTCGTCGACCATGTAGGCACTGATGCTCTTCGTGCCCAAACATCCGCCGCCTGGCGCGTCGGCAGCAGCACCGTGCTCCGCACCCGCACCCGCACCCGCACCCGCACCCCCATCTGCACCACTCTCTGGAGGGGGACTGGTCATGGGGCACATAGCCGGCTCCCGCACCAATGTCTCCGGCACGGGCTCCGGTGACTCCTTCACGCACCCGGGAGCCTCCGCCGCGCTCATCCCATCCCTCTGCCTCCTCTCCCACAGCCACCGCACGCGGCGGCTCAGAAAAGGAAGCAGCGCTGTGGTGACAATGGACGCGCAGCAGCCGACGATCGCCGAAACCCACGCGGCCTTGCCGGCGCTCCAGTGAAGGCGCGCCTTCGCACCCTTGTAGAGCACAAAGAACGACTCCAGAAAGAACGTGATCCCAACAATGACGGGCAGAAAGTACATGGCGTCGCACGGGCTTGTCCGCTCGGAGCACGATGCAGCGGACGGTGCCGTATAGGGTTGCTGCTGCCACGCCGCTGAATCCTGGCGAGATGAACCACGACGCGATAATGGGTGCGACACCTGCCACAAAAGGAAACGTGTCGATCCTCTTGGCGAATGACACCGCCTTCGGGCCACCGTATACCATCACGAAGCCCATAATGGCACCCGCAATGCTATGCGTCGACGAAACGGGCAGCTCCATGAGGGTGGCGAACATAAGCCACATGAAAGCGGCAGCGAGTGCGCACATCATCCCGTACATCAGGATGTATGGTTCGTCAGCGAACGACTGCGGGTTCGCAATGCCGTTGGATATCGTTGACGTCACTTCGGCGCCAAGGGCAACTGCGCCGACAAACTCGCAGATGGAGGCAAGCAAGACGATCTGCCAGAGCTTCATGATGCGCGCACCGTATGTCGTGCCAAAGGCATTCGCAAGGTCGTTCATTCCCACACCCCCACCAGTGAGGAACGACAGGACGCCACTGGCAATGACGATCCATAGGTACGGACTGGGCATGATTGCTGGCGGTTGTTCTTGTGTGCTGACAGCAGCGCGTGAGGCCTTGATAGAGTCTGTTGTGCTTGCTAAAATGGCTTGTCTTGCTTGGTTGGCGAGAGCTGCCCAGTGCGGGAGCGGGTGTGCGCCCGAAGACGTGGGAGGGGAGAGCATGCAGACGAGACACAGTGCACGGAGGAAAGGGCGGGCAGATGCGCACACAGCACACATGAGCGGCACCGCAGGGTGCCATGGGCAACATTGGCTCATCTAAAGGCGGATGCCCTCCCTACACATTACCATTTACTGCCTGGCTCCTGCAACTACGGGGCGGGCACAGACAACACCACGTATACAACTAGCACGGTGTGCCGAGACGGCGAGTAAATATAAAAATAACAATAAGGAACAACAGTGGGACCTGCTACACGACGATAAGAAACTATGGGCAACTGTTCGTGCACCTCGCGCACGTGCATGTGCCTCTTCTCCTGCTTTCAGTTCCCGGTGCTTCAGCTAGCACATAATTATCCGCTACACTTCCCCTTATCCCCACGCCAGCGTCTGCGCATCCACGTGCCCCCAAGGTCACCCGCCGAACAGCAACTGGCGAGCGGGCGAGGGAGGGCCCACAGAGACGACTGCCGCGGGAGGCTGGAATACGCACTACCAACAAGTAAAATAGTAAAGTTAACCGCCGACAAAGGGCGGGATACAATTAGAGAGGCATGTTTATGAGGCGCAGCAGATGCCTAGCATCTGAGCACGGAGGCGCCACTGACGTGTGTCAGCCGGACGATACGGCCGGGGCGTAGACACCCTGCGCAAACAACGCAGCCGAAATGAGTCCCGTGATGACAAGGGTAAACATCCAGCCAGCGTACATCTTCCCTACAAGCAACCAGGGGACGCTGCAGAAGCCATTGTCAAGGATGCGGATCGCCACCACAGCCCCCGTGATGCAATGCGTTGATGACACCGGGATGCCGTAGGCGGAGGCAAGCGACACGACCAGCGCGGCGGAGAGCTCCGCAGCAAAGCCGCGGCTCGGCGTGATGCGCGTGATGCGTTCACCAAGCAGCCTCATGATCCGCACACCGAGGGTCGCAAGACCACACACTATGCCCGCACCACCAAGGCACAGGATCCATATCGGCATGTCGTTCCGTGCCATAACCGCCTTGTTCTCGTAGATGGAGTAGATGGCAGCGAACGGGCCAACGGCATTACTCACGTCGTTCGCTCCGTGGGCAAACGACGCGCACACAGCGGTGAACACCTGCAGGTACCGGAATACATACTCCACGCGACTGTCGTACATCTCTGTGCTGTGCTTCCCTTCGTCGACCATGTAGGCACTGATGCTCTTCGTGCCCAAACATCCGCCGCCTGGCGCGTCGGCAGCAGCACCGTGCTCCGCACCCGCACCCGCACCCGCACCCGCACCCCCATCTGCACCACTCTCTGGAGGGGGACTGGTCATGGGCACATAGCCGGCTCCCGCACCAATGTCTCCGGCACGGGCTCCGGTGACTCCTTCACGCACCCGGGAGCCTCCGCCGCGCTCATCCCATCCCTCTGCCTCCTCTCCCACAGCCACCGCACGCGGCGGCTCAGAAAAGGAAGCAGCGCTGTGGTGACAATGGACGCGCAGCAGCCGACGATCGCCGAAACCCACGCGGCCTTGCCGGCGCTCCAGTGAAGGCGCGCCTTCGCACCCTTGTAGAGCACAAAGAACGACTCCAGAAAGAACGTGATCCCAACAATGACGGGCAGAAAGTACATGGCGCGTCGCACGGGCTTGTCCGCTCGGAGCACGATGCAGCGGACGGTGCCGTATAGGGTTGCTGCTGCCACGCCGCTGAATCCTGGCGAGATGAACCACGACGCGATAATGGGTGCGACACCTGCCACAAAAGGAAACGTGTCGATCCTCTTGGCGAATGACACCGCCTTCGGGCCACCGTATACCATCACGAAGCCCATAATGGCACCCGCAATGCTATGCGTCGACGAAACGGGCAGCTCCATGAGGGTGGCGAACATAAGCCACATGAAAGCGGCAGCGAGTGCGCACATCATCCCGTACATCAGGATGTATGGTTCGTCAGCGAACGACTGCGGGTTCGCAATGCCGTTGGATATCGTTGACGTCACTTCGGCGCCAAGGGCAACTGCGCCGACAAACTCGCAGATGGAGGCAAGCAAGACGATCTGCCAGAGCTTCATGATGCGCGCACCGTATGTCGTGCCAAAGGCATTCGCAAGGTCGTTCATTCCCACACCCCCACCAGTGAGGAACGACAGGACGCCACTGGCAATGACGATCCATAGGTACGGACTGGGCATGATTGCTGGCGGTTGTTCTTGTGTGCTGACAGCAGCGCGTGAGGCCTTGATAGAGTCTGTTGTGCTTGCTAAAATGGCTTGTCTTGCTTGGTTGGCGAGAGCTGCCCAGTGCGGGAGCGGGTGTGCGCCCGAAGACGTGGGAGGGGAGAGCATGCAGACGAGACACAGTGCACGGAGGAAAGGGCGGGCAGATGCGCACACAGCACACATGAGCGGCACCGCAGGGTGCCATGGGCAACATTGGCTCATCTAAAGGCGGATGCCCTCCCTACACATTACCATTTACTGCCTGGCTCCTGCAACTACGGGGCGGGCACAGACAACACCACGTATACAACTAGCACGGTGTGCCGAGACGGCGAGTAAATATAAAAATAACAATAAGGAACAACAGTGGGACCTGCTACACGACGATAAGAAACTATGGGCAACTGTTCGTGCACCTCGCGCACGTGCATGTGCCTCTTCTCCTGCTTTCAGTTCCCGGTGCTTCAGCTAGCACATAATTATCCGCTACACTTCCCCTTATCCCCACGCCAGCGTCTGCGCATCCACGTGCCCCCCAAGGTCACCCGCCGAACAGCAACTGGCGAGCGGGCGAGGGAGGGCCCACAGAGACGACTGCCGCGGGAGGCTGGAATACGCACTACCAACAAGTAAAATAGTAAAGTTAACCGCCGACAAAGGGCGGGATACAATTAGAGAGGCATGTTTATGAGGCGCAGCAGATGCCTAGCATCTGAGCACGGAGGCGCCACTGACGTGTGTCAGCCGGACGATACGGCCGGGGCGTAGACACCCTGCGCAAACAACGCAGCCGAAATGAGTCCCGTGATGACAAGGGTAAACATCCAGCCAGCGTACATCTTCCCTACAAGCAACCAGGGGACGCTGCAGAAGCCATTGTCAAGGATGCGGATCGCCACCACAGCCCCCGTGATGCAATGCGTTGATGACACCGGGATGCCGTAGGCGGAGGCAAGCGACACGACCAGCGCGGCGGAGAGCTCCGCAGCAAAGCCGCGGCTCGGCGTGATGCGCGTGATGCGTTCACCAAAGCAGCCTCATGATCCGCACACCGAGGGTCGCAAGACCACACACTATGCCCGCACCACCAAGGCACAGGATCCATATCGGCATGTCGTTCCGTGCCATAACCGCCTTGTTCTCGTAGATGGAGTAGATGGCAGCGAACGGGCCAACGGCATTACTCACGTCGTTCGCTCCGTGGGCAAACGACGCGCACACAGCGGTGAACACCTGCAGGTACCGGAATACATACTCCACGCGACTGTCGTACATCTCTGTGCTGTGCTTCCCTTCGTCGACCATGTAGGCACTGATGCTCTTCGTGCCCAAACATCCCGCCTGGCGCGTCGGCAGCAGCACCGTGCTCCGCACCCGCACCCGCACCCGCACCCGCACCCCATCTGCACCACTCTCTGGAGGGGGACTGGTCATGGGGCACATAGCCGGCTCCCGCACCAATGTCTCCGGCACGGGCTCCGGTGACTCCTTCACGCACCCGGGAGCCTCCGCCGCGCTCATCCCATCCCTCTGCCTCCTCTCCCACAGCCACCGCACGCGGCGGCTCAGAAAAGGAAGCAGCGCTGTGGTGACAATGGACGCGCAGCAGCCGACGATCGCCGAAACCCACGCGGCCTTGCCGGCGCTCCAGTGAAGGCGCGCCTTCGCACCCTTGTAGAGCACAAAGAACGACTCCAGAAAGAACGTGATCCCAACAATGACGGGCAGAAAGTACATGGCGCGTCGCACGGGCTTGTCCGCTCGGAGCACGATGCAGCGGACGGTGCCGTATAGGGTTGCTGCTGCCACGCCGCTGAATCCTGGCGAGATGAACCACGACGCGATAATGGGTGCGACACCTGCCACAAAAGGAAACGTGTCGATCCTCTTGGCGAATGACACCGCCTTCGGGCCACCGTATACCATCACGAAGCCCATAATGGCACCCGCAATGCTATGCGTCGACGAAACGGGCAGCTCCATGAGGGTGGCGAACATAAGCCACATGAAAGCGGCAGCGAGTGCGCACATCATCCCGTACATCAGGATGTATGGTTCGTCAGCGAACGACTGCGGGTTCGCAATGCCGTTGGATATCGTTGACGTCACTTCGGCGCCAAGGGCAACTGCGCCGACAAACTCGCAGATGGAGGCAAGCAAGACGATCTGCCAGAGCTTCATGATGCGCGCACCGTATGTCGTGCCAAAGGCATTCGCAAGGTCGTTCATTCCCACACCCCCACCAGTGAGGAACGACAGGACGCCACTGGCAATGACGATCCATAGGTACGGACTGGGCATGATTGCTGGCGGTTGTTCTTGTGTGCTGACAGCAGCGCGTGAGGCCTTGATAGAGTCTGTTGTGCTTGCTAAAATGGCTTGTCTTGCTTGGTTGGCGAGAGCTGCCCAGTGCGGGAGCGGGTGTGCGCCCGAAGACGTGGGAGGGGAGAGCATGCAGACGAGACACAGTGCACGGAGGAAAGGGCGGGCAGATGCGCACACAGCACACATGAGCGGCACCGCAGGGTGCCATGGGCAACATTGGCTCATCTAAAGGCGGATGCCCTCCCTACACATTACCATTTACTGCCTGGCTCCTGCAACTACGGGGCGGGCACAGACAACACCACGTATACAACTAGCACGGTGTGCCGAGACGGCGAGTAAATATAAAAATAACAATAAGGAACAACAGTGGGACCTGCTACACGACGATAAGAAACTATGGGCAACTGTTCGTGCACCTCGCGCACGTGCATGTGCCTCTTCTCCTGCTTTCAGTTCCCGGTGCTTCAGCTAGCACATAATTATCCGCTACACTTCCCCTTATCCCCACGCCAGCGTCTGCGCATCCACGTGCCCCCCAAGGTCACCCGCCGAACAGCAACTGGCGAGCGGGCGAGGGAGGGCCCACAGAGACGACTGCCGCGGGAGGCTGGAATACGCACTACCAACAAGTAAAATAGTAAAGTTAACCGCCGACAAAGGGCGGGGATACAATTAGAGAGGCATGTTTATGAGGCGCAGCAGATGCCTAGCATCTGAGCACGGAGGCGCCACTGACGTGTGTCAGCCGGACGATACGGCCGGGGCGTAGACACCCTGCGCAAACAACGCAGCCGAAATGAGTCCCGTGATGACAAGGGTAAACATCCAGCCAGCGTACATCTTCCCTACAAGCAACCAGGGGACGCTGCAGAAGCCATTGTCAAGGATGCGGATCGCCACCACAGCCCCCGTGATGCAATGCGTTGATGACACCGGGATGCCGTAGGCGGAGGCAAGCGACACGACCAGCGCGGCGGAGAGCTCCGCAGCAAAGCCGCGGCTCGGCGTGATGCGCGTGATGCGTTCACCAAGCAGCCTCATGATCCGCACACCGAGGGTCGCAAGACCACACACTATGCCCGCACCACCAAGGCACAGGATCCATATCGGCATGTCGTTCCGTGCCATAACCGCCTTGTTCTCGTAGATGGAGTAGATGGCAGCGAACGGGCCAACGGCATTACTCACGTCGTTCGCTCCGTGGGCAAACGACGCGCACACAGCGGTGAACACCTGCAGGTACCGGAATACATACTCCACGCGACTGTCGTACATCTCTGTGCTGTGCTTCCCTTCGTCGACCATGTAGGCACTGATGCTCTTCGTGCCCAAACATCCGCCGCCTGGCGTCGGCAGCAGCACCGTGCTCCGCACCCGCACCCGCACCCGCACCCCCATCTGCACCACTCTCTGGAGGGGGACTGGTCATGGGGCACATAGCCGGCTCCCGCACCAATGTCTCCGGCACGGGCTCCGGTGACTCCTTCACGCACCCGGGAGCCTCCGCCGCGCTCATCCCATCCCTCTGCCTCCTCTCCCACAGCCACCGCACGCGGCGGCTCAGAAAAGGAAGCAGCGCTGTGGTGACAATGGACGCGCAGCAGCCGACGATCGCCGAAACCCACGCGGCCTTGCCGGCGCTCCAGTGAAGGCGCGCCTTCGCACCCTTGTAGAGCACAAAGAACGACTCCAGAAAGAACGTGATCCCAACAATGACGGGCAGAAAGTACATGGCGCGTCGCACGGGCTTGTCCGCTCGGAGCACGATGCAGCGGACGGTGCCGTATAGGGTTGCTGCTGCCACGCCGCTGAATCCTGGCGAGATGAACCACGACGCGATAATGGGTGCGACACCTGCCACAAAAGGAAACGTGTCGATCCTCTTGGCGAATGACACCGCCTTCGGGCCACCGTATACCATCACGAAGCCCATAATGGCACCCGCAATGCTATGCGTCGACGAAACGGGCAGCTCCATGAGGGTGGCGAACATAAGCCACATGAAAGCGGCAGCGAGTGCGCACATCATCCCGTACATCAGGATGTATGGTTCGTCAGCGAACGACTGCGGGTTCGCAATGCCGTTGGATATCGTTGACGTCACTTCGGCGCCAAGGGCAACTGCGCCGACAAACTCGCAGATGGAGGCAAGCAAGACGATCTGCCAGAGCTTCATGATGCGCGCACCGTATGTCGTGCCAAAGGCATTCGCAAGGTCGTTCATTCCCACACCCCCACCAGTGAGGAACGACAGGACGCCACTGGCAATGACGATCCATAGGTACGGACTGGGCATGATTGCTGGCGGTTGTTCTTGTGTGCTGACAGCAGCGCGTGAGGCCTTGATAGAGTCTGTTGTGCTTGCTAAAATGGCTTGTCTTGCTTGGTTGGCGAGAGCTGCCCAGTGCGGGAGCGGGTGTGCGCCCGAAGACGTGGGAGGGGAGAGCATGCAGACGAGACACAGTGCACGGAGGAAAGGGCGGGCAGATGCGCACACAGCACACATGAGCGGCACCGCAGGGTGCCATGGGCAACATTGGCTCATCTAAAGGCGGATGCCCTCCCTACACATTACCATTTACTGCCTGGCTCCTGCAACTACGGGGCGGGCACAGACAACACCACGTATACAACTAGCACGGTGTGCCGAGACGGCGAGTAAATATAAAAATAACAATAAGGAACAACAGTGGGACCTGCTACACGACGATAAGAAACTATGGGCAACTGTTCGTGCACCTCGCGCACGTGCATGTGCCTCTTCTCCTGCTTTCAGTTCCCGGTGCTTCAGCTAGCACATAATTATCCGCTACACTTCCCCTTATCCCCACGCCAGCGTCTGCGCATCCACGTGCCCCCAAGGTCACCCGCCGAACAGCAACTGGCGAGCGGGCGAGGGAGGGCCCACAGAGACGACTGCCGCGGGAGGCTGGAATACGCACTACCAACAAGTAAAATAGTAAAGTTAACCGCCGACAAAGGGCGGGGATACAATTAGAGAGGCATGTTTATGAGGCGCAGCAGATGCCTAGCATCTGAGCACGGAGGCGCCACTGACGTGTGTCAGCCGGACGATACGGCCGGGGCGTAGACACCCTGCGCAAACAACGCAGCCGAAATGAGTCCCGTGATGACAAGGGTAAACATCCAGCCAGCGTACATCTTCCCTACAAGCAACCAGGGGACGCTGCAGAAGCCATTGTCAAGGATGCGGATCGCCACCACAGCCCCCGTGATGCAATGCGTTGATGACACCGGGATGCCGTAGGCGGAGGCAAGCGACACGACCAGCGCGGCGGAGAGCTCCGCAGCAAAGCCGCGGCTCGGCGTGATGCGCGTGATGCGTTCACCAAGCAGCCTCATGATCCGCACACCGAGGGTCGCAAGACCACACACTATGCCCGCACCACCAAGGCACAGGATCCATATCGGCATGTCGTTCCGTGCCATAACCGCCTTGTTCTCGTAGATGGAGTAGATGGCAGCGAACGGGCCAACGGCATTACTCACGTCGTTCGCTCCGTGGGCAAACGACGCGCACACAGCGGTGAACACCTGCAGGTACCGGAATACATACTCCACGCGACTGTCGTACATCTCTGTGCTGTGCTTCCCTTCGTCGACCATGTAGGCACTGATGCTCTTCGTGCCCAAACATCCGCCGCCTGGCGCGTCGGCAGCAGCACCGTGCTCCGCACCCGCACCCGCACCCGCACCCGCACCCCCATCTGCACCACTCTCTGGAGGGGGACTGGTCATGGGGCACATAGCCGGCTCCCGCACCAATGTCTCCGGCACGGGCTCCGGTGACTCCTTCACGCACCCGGGAGCCTCCGCCGCGCTCATCCCATCCCTCTGCCTCCTCTCCACAGCCACCGCACGCGGCGGCTCAGAAAAGGAAGCAGCGCTGTGGTGACAATGGACGCGCAGCAGCCGACGATCGCCGAAACCCACGCGGCTTGCCGGCGCTCCAGTGAAGGCGCGCCTTCGCACCCTTGTAGAGCACAAAGAACGACTCCAGAAAGAACGTGATCCCAACAATGACGGGCAGAAAGTACATGGCGCGTCGCACGGGCTTGTCCGCTCGGAGCACGATGCAGCGGACGGTGCCGTATAGGGTTGCTGCTGCCACGCCGCTGAATCCTGGCGAGATGAACCACGACGCGATAATGGGTGCGACACCTGCCACAAAAGGAAACGTGTCGATCCTCTTGGCGAATGACACCGCTTTCGGGCCACCGTATACCATCACGAAGCCCATAATGGCACCCGCAATGCTATGCGTCGACGAAACGGGCAGCTCCATGAGGGTGGCGAACATAAGCCACATGAAAGCGGCAGCGAGTGCGCACATCATCCCGTACATCAGGATGTATGGTCGTCAGCGAACGACTGCGGGTTCGCAATGCCGTTGGATATCGTTGACGTCACTTCGGCGCCAAGGGCAACTGCGCCGACAAACTCGCAGATGGAGGCAAGCAAGACGATCTGCCAGAGCTTCATGATGCGCGCACCGTATGTCGTGCCAAAGGCATTCGCAAGGTCGTTCATTCCACACCCCCACCAGTGAGGAACGACAGGACGCCACTGGCAATGACGATCCATAGGTACGGACTGGGCATGATTGCTGGCGGTTGTTCTTGTGTGCTGACAGCAGCGCGTGAGGCCTTGATAGAGTCTGTTGTGCTTGCTAAAATGGCTTGTCTTGCTTGGTTGGCGAGAGCTGCCCAGTGCGGGAGCGGGTGTGCGCCCGAAGACGTGGGAGGGGAGAGCATGCAGACGAGACACAGTGCACGGAGGAAAGGGCGGGCAGATGCGCACACAGCACACATGAGCGGCACCGCAGGGTGCCATGGGCAACATTGGCTCATCTAAAGGCGGATGCCCTCCCTACACATTACCATTTACTGCCTGGCTCCTGCAACTACGGGGCGGGCACAGACAACACCACGTATACAACTAGCACGGTGTGCCGAGACGGCGAGTAAATATAAAAATAACAATAAGGAACAACAGTGGGACCTGCTACACGACGATAAGAAACTATGGGCAACTGTTCGTGCACCTCGCACGTGCATGTGCCTCTTCTCCTGCTTTCAGTTCCCGGTGCTTCAGCTAGCACATAATTATCCGCTACACTTCCCCTTATCCCCACGCCAGCGTCTGCGCATCCACGTGCCCCCCAAGGTCACCCGCCGAACAGCAACTGGCGAGCGGGCGAGGGAGGGCCACAGAGACGACTGCCGCGGGAGGCTGGAATACGCACTACCAACAAGTAAAATAGTAAAGTTAACCGCCGACAAAGGGCGGGGATACAATTAGAGAGGCATGTTTATGAGGCGCAGCAGATGCCTAGCATCTGAGCACGGAGGCGCCACTGACGTGTGTCAGCCGGACGATACGGCCGGGGCGTAGACACCCTGCGCAAACAACGCAGCCGAAATGAGTCCCGTGATGACAAGGGTAAACATCCAGCCAGCGTACATCTTCCCTACAAGCAACCAGGGACGCTGCAGAAGCCATTGTCAAGGATGCGGATCGCCACCACAGCCCCCGTGATGCAATGCGTTGATGACACCGGGATGCCGTAGCGGAGGCAAGCGACACGACCAGCGCGGCGGAGAGCTCCGCAGCAAAGCCGCGGCTCGGCGTGATGCGCGTGATGCGTTCACCAAGCAGCCTCATGATCCGCACACCGAGGGTCGCAAGACCACACACTATGCCCGCACCACCAAGGCACAGGATCCATATCGGCATGTCGTTCCGTGCCATAACCGCCTTGTTCTCGTAGATGGAGTAGATGGCAGCGAACGGGCCAACGGCATTACTCACGTCGTTCGCTCCGTGGGCAAACGACGCGCACACAGCGGTGAACACCTGCAGGTACCGGAATACATACTCCACGCGACTGTCGTACATCTCTGTGCTGTGCTTCCCTTCGTCGACCATGTAGGCACTGATGCTCTTCGTGCCCAAACATCCGCCGCCTGGCGCGTCGGCAGCAGCACCGTGCTCCGCACCCGCACCCGCACCCGCACCCGCACCCCCATCTGCACCACTCTCTGGAGGGGGACTGGTCATGGGGCACATAGCCGGCTCCCGCACCAATGTCTCCGGCACGGGCTCCGGTGACTCCTTCACGCACCCGGGAGCCTCCGCCGCGCTCATCCCATCCCTCTGCCTCCTCTCCCACAGCCACCGCACGCGGCGGCTCAGAAAAGGAAGCAGCGCTGTGGTGACAATGGACGCGCAGCAGCCGACGATCGCCGAAACCCACGCGGCCTTGCCGGCGCTCCAGTGAAGGCGCGCCTTCGCACCCTTGTAGAGCACAAAGAACGACTCCAGAAAGAACGTGATCCCAACAATGACGGGCAGAAAGTACATGGCGCGTCGCACGGGCTTGTCCGCTCGGAGCACGATGCAGCGGACGGTGCCGTATAGGGTTGCTGCTGCCACGCCGCTGAATCCTGGCGAGATGAACCACGACGCGATAATGGGTGCGACACCTGCCACAAAAGGAAACGTGTCGATCCTCTTGGCGAATGACACCGCCTTCGGGCCACCGTATACCATCACGAAGCCCATAATGGCACCCGCAATGCTATGCGTCGACGAAACGGGCAGCTCCATGAGGGTGGCGAACATAAGCCACATGAAAGCGGCAGCGAGTGCGCACATCATCCCGTACATCAGGATGTATGGTTCGTCAGCGAACGACTGCGGGTTCGCAATGCCGTTGGATATCGTTGACGTCACTTCGGCGCCAAGGGCAACTGCGCCGACAAACTCGCAGATGGAGGCAAGCAAGACGATCTGCCAGAGCTTCATGATGCGCGCACCGTATGTCGTGCCAAAGGCATTCGCAAGGTCGTTCATTCCCACACCCCACCAGTGAGGAACGACAGGACGCCACTGGCAATGACGATCCATAGGTACGGACTGGGCATGATTGCTGGCGGTTGTTCTTGTGTGCTGACAGCAGCGCGTGAGGCCTTGATAGAGTCTGTTGTGCTTGCTAAAATGGCTTGTCTTGCTTGGTTGGCGAGAGCTGCCCAGTGCGGAGCGGGTGTGCGCCCGAAGACGTGGGAGGGGAGAGCATGCAGACGAGACACAGTGCACGGAGGAAAGGGCGGGCAGATGCGCACACAGCACACATGAGCGGCACCGCAGGGTGCCATGGCAACATTGGCTCATCTAAAGGCGGATGCCCTCCCTACACATTACCATTTACTGCCTGGCTCCTGCAACTACGGGGCGGGCACAGACAACACCACGTATACAACTAGCACGGTGTGCCGAGACGGCGAGTAAATATAAAAATAACAATAAGGAACAACAGTGGGACCTGCTACACGACGATAAGAAACTATGGGCAACTGTTCGTGCACCTCGCGCACGTGCATGTGCCTCTTCTCCTGCTTTCAGTTCCCGGTGCTTCAGCTAGCACATAATTATCCGCTACACTTCCCCTTATCCCCACGCCAGCGTCTGCGCATCCACGTGCCCCCCAAGGTCACCCGCGAACAGCAACTGGCGAGCGGGCGAGGGAGGGCCCACAGAGACGACTGCCGCGGGAGGCTGGAATACGCACTACCAACAAGTAAAATAGTAAAGTTAACCGCCGACAAAGGGGGGATACAATTAGAGAGGCATGTTTATGAGGCGCAGCAGATGCCTAGCATCTGAGCACGGAGGCGCCACTGACGTGTGTCAGCCGGACGATACGGCCGGGGCGTAGACACCCTGCGCAAACAACGCAGCCGAAATGAGTCCCGTGATGACAAGGGTAAACATCCAGCCAGCGTACATCTTCCCTACAAGCAACCAGGGGACGCTGCAGAAGCCATTGTCAAGGATGCGGATCGCCACCACACCCCGTGATGCAATGCGTTGATGACACCGGGATGCCGTAGGCGGAGGCAAGCGACACGACCAGCGCGGCGGAGAGCTCCGCAGCAAAGCCGCGGCTCGGCGTGATGCGCGTGATGCGTTCACCAAGCAGCCTCATGATCCGCACACCGAGGGTCGCAAGACCACACACTATGCCCGCACCACCAAGGCACAGGATCCATATCGGCATGTCGTTCCGTGCCATAACCGCCTTGTTCTCGTAGATGGAGTAGATGGCAGCGAACGGGCCAACGGCATTACTCACGTCGTTCGCTCCGTGGGCAAACGACGCGCACACAGCGGTGAACACCTGCAGGTACCGGAATACATACTCCACGCGACTGTCGTACATCTCTGTGCTGTGCTTCCCTTCGTCGACCATGTAGGCACTGATGCTCTTCGTGCCCAAACATCCGCCGCCTGGCGCGTCGGCAGCAGCACCGTGCTCCGCACCCGCACCCGCACCCGCACCCGCACCCCCATCTGCACCACTCTCTGGAGGGGGACTGGTCATGGGGCACATAGCCGGCTCCCGCACCAATGTCTCCGGCACGGGCTCCGGTGACTCCTTCACGCACCCGGGAGCCTCCGCCGCGCTCATCCCATCCCTCTGCCTCCTCTCCCACAGCCACCGCACGCGGCGGCTCAGAAAAGGAAGCAGCGCTGTGGTGACAATGGACGCGCAGCAGCCGACGATCGCCGAAACCCACGCGGCCTTGCCGGCGCTCCAGTGAAGGCGCGCCTTCGCACCCTTGTAGAGCACAAAGAACGACTCCAGAAAGAACGTGATCCCAACAATGACGGGCAGAAAGTACATGGCGCGTCGCACGGCTTGTCCGCTCGGAGCACGATGCAGCGGACGGTGCCGTATAGGGTTGCTGCTGCCACGCCGCTGAATCCTGGCGAGATGAACCACGACGCGATAATGGGTGCGACACCTGCCACAAAAGGAAACGTGTCGATCCTCTTGGCGAATGACACCGCCTTCGGGCCACCGTATACCATCACGAAGCCCATAATGGCACCCGCAATGCTATGCGTCGACGAAACGGGCAGCTCCATGAGGGTGGCGAACATAAGCCACATGAAAGCGGCAGCGAGTGCGCACATCATCCCGTACATCAGGATGTATGGTTCGTCAGCGAACGACTGCGGGTTCGCAATGCCGTTGGATATCGTTGACGTCACTTCGGCGCCAAGGGCAACTGCGCCGACAAACTCGCAGATGGAGGCAAGCAAGACGATCTGCCAGAGCTTCATGATGCGCGCACCGTATGTCGTGCCAAAGGCATTCGCAAGGTCGTTCATTCCCACACCCCACCAGTGAGGAACGACAGGACGCCACTGGCAATGACGATCCATAGGTACGGACTGGGCATGATTGCTGGCGGTTGTTCTTGTGTGCTGACAGCAGCGCGTGAGGCCTTGATAGAGTCTGTTGTGCTTGCTAAAATGGCTTGTCTTGCTTGGTTGGCGAGAGCTGCCCAGTGCGGGAGCGGGTGTGCGCCCGAAGACGTGGGAGGGGAGAGCATGCAGACGAGACACAGTGCACGGAGGAAAGGGCGGGCAGATGCGCACACAGCACACATGAGCGGCACCGCAGGGTGCCATGGGCAACATTGGCTCATCTAAAGGCGGATGCCCTCCCTACACATTACCATTTACTGCCTGGCTCCTGCAACTACGGGGCGGGCACAGACAACACCACGTATACAACTAGCACGGTGTGCCGAGACGGCGAGTAAATATAAAAATAACAATAAGGAACAACAGTGGGACCTGCTACACGACGATAAGAAACTATGGGCAACTGTTCGTGCACCTCGCGCACGTGCATGTGCCTCTTCTCCTGCTTTCAGTTCCCGGTGCTTCAGCTAGCACATAATTATCCGCTACACTTCCCCTTATCCCCACGCCAGCGTCTGCGCATCCACGTGCCCCCAAGGTCACCCGCCGAACAGCAACTGGCGAGCGGGCGAGGGAGGGCCCACAGAGACGACTGCCGCGGGAGGCTGGAATACGCACTACCAACAAGTAAAATAGTAAAGTTAACCGCCGACAAAGGGCGGGGATACAATTAGAGAGGCATGTTTATGAGGCGCAGCAGATGCCTAGCATCTGAGCACGGAGGCGCCACTGACGTGTGTCAGCCGGACGATACGGCCGGGGCGTAGACACCCTGCGCAAACAACGCAGCCGAAATGAGTCCCGTGATGACAAGGGTAAACATCCAGCCAGCGTACATCTTCCCTACAAGCAACCAGGGGACGCTGCAGAAGCCATTGTCAAGGATGCGGATCGCCACCACAGCCCCCGTGATGCAATGCGTTGATGACACCGGGATGCCGTAGGCGGAGGCAAGCGACACGACCAGCGCGGCGGAGAGCTCCGCAGCAAAGCCGCGGCTCGGCGTGATGCGCGTGATGCGTTCACCAAGCAGCCTCATGATCCGCACACCGAGGGTCGCAAGACCACACACTATGCCCGCACCACCAAGGCACAGGATCCATATCGGCATGTCGTTCCGTGCCATAACCGCCTTGTTCTCGTAGATGGAGTAGATGGCAGCGAACGGGCCAACGGCATTACTCACGTCGTTCGCTCCGTGGGCAAACGACGCGCACACAGCGGTGAACACCTGCAGGTACCGGAATACATACTCCACGCGACTGTCGTACATCTCTGTGCTGTGCTTCCCTTCGTCGACCATGTAGGCACTGATGCTCTTCGTGCCCAAACATCCGCCGCCTGGCGCGTCGGCAGCAGCACCGTGCTCCGCACCCACCCGCACCCGCACCCGCACCCGCACCCCCCATCTGCACCACTCTCTGGAGGGGGACTGGTCATGGGGCACATAGCCGGCTCCCGCACCAATGTCTCCGGCACGGGCTCCGGTGACTCCTTCACGCACCCGGGAGCCTCCGCCGCGCTCATCCCATCCCTCTGCCTCCTCTCCCACAGCCACCGCACGCGGCGGCTCAGAAAAGGAAGCAGCGCTGTGGTGACAATGGACGCGCAGCAGCCGACGATCGCCGAAACCCACGCGGCCTTGCCGGCGCTCCAGTGAAGGCGCGCCTTCGCACCCTTGTAGAGCACAAAGAACGACTCCAGAAAGAACGTGATCCCAACAATGACGGGCAGAAAGTACATGGCGCGTCGCACGGGCTTGTCCGCTCGGAGCACGATGCAGCGGACGGTGCCGTATAGGGTTGCTGCTGCCACGCCGCTGAATCCTGGCGAGATGAACCACGACGCGATAATGGGTGCGACACCACAAAAGGAAACGTGTCGATCCTCTTGGCGAATGACACCGCCTTCGGGCCACCGTATACCATCACGAAGCCCATAATGGCACCCGCAATGCTATGCGTCGACGAAACGGGCAGCTCCATGAGGGTGGCGAACATAAGCCACATGAAAGCGGCAGCGAGTGCGCACATCATCCCGTACATCAGGATGTATGGTTCGTCAGCGAACGACTGCGGGTTCGCAATGCCGTTGGATATCGTTGACGTCACTTCGGCGCCAAGGGCAACTGCGCCGACAAACTCGCAGATGGAGGCAAGCAAGACGATCTGCCAGAGCTTCATGATGCGCGCACCGTATGTCGTGCCAAAGGCATTCGCAAGGTCGTTCATTCCCACACCCCCACCAGTGAGGAACGACAGGACGCCACTGGCAATGACGATCCATAGGTACGGACTGGGCATGATTGCTGGCGGTTGTTCTTGTGTGCTGACAGCAGCGCGTGAGGCCTTGATAGAGTCTGTTGTGCTTGCTAAAATGGCTTGTCTTGCTTGGTTGGCGAGAGCTGCCCAGTGCGGGAGCGGGTGTGCGCCCGAAGACGTGGGAGGGGAGAGCATGCAGACGAGACACAGTGCACGGAGGAAAGGGCGGGCAGATGCGCACACAGCACACATGAGCGGCACCGCAGGGTGCCATGGGCAACATTGGCTCATCTAAAGGCGGATGCCCTCCCTACACATTACCATTTACTGCCTGGCTCCTGCAACTACGGGGCGGGCACAGACAACACCACGTATACAACTAGCACGGTGTGCCGAGACGGCGAGTAAATATAAAAATAACAATAAGGAACAACAGTGGGACCTGCTACACGACGATAAGAAACTATGGGCAACTGTTCGTGCACCTCGCGCACGTGCATGTGCCTCTTCTCCTGCTTTCAGTTCCCGGTGCTTCAGCTAGCACATAATTATCCGCTACACTTCCCCTTATCCCCACGCCGTCTGCGCATCCACGTGCCCCCCAAGGTCACCCGCCGAACAGCAACTGGCGAGCGGGCGAGGGAGGGCCCACAGAGACGACTGCCGCGGGAGGCTGGAATACGCACTACCAACAAGTAAAATAGTAAAGTTAACCGCCGACAAAGGGCGGGGATACAATTAGAGAGGCATGTTTATGAGGCGCAGCAGATGCCTAGCATCTGAGCACGGAGGCGCCACTGACGTGTGTCAGCCGGACGATACGGCCGGGGCGTAGACACCCTGCGCAAACAACGCAGCCGAAATGAGTCCCGTGATGACAAGGGTAAACATCCAGCCAGCGTACATCTTCCCTACAAGCAACCAGGGGACGCTGCAGAAGCCATTGTCAAGGATGCGGATCGCCACCACAGCCCCCGTGATGCAATGCGTTGATGACACCGGGATGCCGTAGGCGGAGGCAAGCGACACGACCAGCGCGGCGGAGAGCTCCGCAGCAAAGCCGCGGCTCGGCGTGATGCGCGTGATGCGTTCACCAAGCAGCCTCATGATCCGCACACCGAGGGTCGCAAGACCACACACTATGCCCGCACCACCAAGGCACAGGATCCATATCGGCATGTCGTTCCGTGCCATAACCGCCTTGTTCTCGTAGATGGAGTAGATGGCAGCGAACGGGCCAACGGCATTACTCACGTCGTTCGCTCCGTGGGCAAACGACGCGCACACAGCGGTGAACACCTGCAGGTACCGGAATACATACTCCACGCGACTGTCGTACATCTCTGTGCTGTGCTTCCCTTCGTCGACCATGTAGGCACTGATGCTCTTCGTGCCCAAACATCCGCCGCCTGGCGCGTCGGCAGCAGCACCGTGCTCCGCACCCGCACCCGCACCCGCACCCCCATCTGCACCACTCTCTGGAGGGGGACTGGTCATGGGGCACATAGCCGGCTCCCGCACCAATGTCTCCGGCACGGGCTCCGGTGACTCCTTCACGCACCCGGGAGCCTCCGCCGCGCTCATCCCATCCCTCTGCCTCCTCTCCCACAGCCACCGCACGCGGCGGCTCAGAAAAGGAAGCAGCGCTGTGGTGACAATGGACGCGCAGCAGCCGACGATCGCCGAAACCACGCGGCCTTGCCGGCGCTCCAGTGAAGGCGCGCCTTCGCACCCTTGTAGAGCACAAAGAACGACTCCAGAAAGAACGTGATCCCAACAATGACGGGCAGAAAGTACATGGCGCGTCGCACGGGCTTGTCCGCTCGGAGCACGATGCAGCGGACGGTGCCGTATAGGGTTGCTGCTGCCACGCCGCTGAATCCTGGCGAGATGAACCACGACGCGATAATGGGTGCGACACCTGCCACAAAAGGAAACGTGTCGATCCTCTTGGCGAATGACACCGCCTTCGGGCCACCGTATACCATCACGAAGCCCATAATGGCACCCGCAATGCTATGCGTCGACGAAACGGGCAGCTCCATGAGGGTGGCGAACATAAGCCACATGAAAGCGGCAGCGAGTGCGCACATCATCCCGTACATCAGGATGTATGGTTCGTCAGCGAACGACTGCGGGTTCGCAATGCCGTTGGATATCGTTGACGTCACTTCGGCGCCAAGGGCAACTGCGCCGACAAACTCGCAGATGGAGGCAAGCAAGACGATCTGCCAGAGCTTCATGATGCGCGCACCGTATGTCGTGCCAAAGGCATTCGCAAGGTCGTTCATTCCCACACCCCCACCAGTGAGGAACGACAGGACGCCACTGGCAATGACGATCCATAGGTACGGACTGGGCATGATTGCTGGCGGTTGTTCTTGTGTGCTGACAGCAGCGCGTGAGGCCTTGATAGAGTCTGTTGTGCTTGCTAAAATGGCTTGTCTTGCTTGGTTGGCGAGAGCTGCCCAGTGCGGGAGCGGGTGTGCGCCCGAAGACGTGGGAGGGGAGAGCATGCAGACGAGACACAGTGCACGGAGGAAAGGGCGGGCAGATGCGCACACAGCACACATGAGCGGCACCGCAGGGTGCCATGGGCAACATTGGCTCATCTAAAGGCGGATGCCCTCCCTACACATTACCATTTACTGCCTGGCTCCTGCAACTACGGGGCGGGCACAGACAACACCACGTATACAACTAGCACGGTGTGCCGAGACGGCGAGTAAATATAAAAATAACAATAAGGAACAACAGTGGGACCTGCTACACGACGATAAGAAACTATGGGCAACTGTTCGTGCACCTCGCGCACGTGCATGTGCCTCTTCTCCTGCTTTCAGTTCCCGGTGCTTCAGCTAGCACATAATTATCCGCTACACTTCCCCTTATCCCCACGCCAGCGTCTGCGCATCCACGTGCCCCCCAAGGTCACCCGCCGAACAGCAACTGGCGAGCGGGCGAGGGAGGGCCCACAGAGACGACTGCCGCGGGAGGCTGGAATACGCACTACCAACAAGTAAAATAGTAAAGTTAACCGCCGACAAAGGGCGGGGATACAATTAGAGAGGCATGTTTATGAGGCGCAGCAGATGCCTAGCATCTGAGCACGGAGGCGCCACTGACGTGTGTCAGCCGGACGATACGGCCGGGGCGTAGACACCCTGCGCAAACAACGCAGCCGAAATGAGTCCCGTGATGACAAGGGTAAACATCCAGCCAGCGTACATCTTCCCTACAAGCAACCAGGGGACGCTGCAGAAGCCATTGTCAAGGATGCGGATCGCCACCACAGCCCCCGTGATGCAATGCGTTGATGACACCGGGATGCCGTAGGCGGAGGCAAGCGACACGACCAGCGCGGCGGAGAGCTCCGCAGCAAAGCCGCGGCTCGGCGTGATGCGCGTGATGCGTTCACCAAGCAGCCTCATGATCCGCACACCGAGGGTCGCAAGACCACACACTATGCCCGCACCACCAAGGCACAGGATCCATATCGGCATGTCGTTCCGTGCCATAACCGCCTTGTTCTCGTAGATGGAGTAGATGGCAGCGAACGGGCCAACGGCATTACTCACGTCGTTCGCTCCGTGGGCAAACGACGCGCACACAGCGGTGAACACCTGCAGGTACCGGAATACATACTCCACGCGACTGTCGTACATCTCTGTGCTGTGCTTCCCTTCGTCGACCATGTAGGCACTGATGCTCTTCGTGCCCAAACATCCGCCGCCTGGCGCGTCGGCAGCAGCACCGTGCTCCGCACCCGCCGCACCCGCACCCGCACCCGCACCCCCATCTGCACCACTCTCTGGAGGGGGACTGGTCATGGGGCACATAGCCGGCTCCCGCACCAATGTCTCCGGCACGGGCTCCGGTGACTCCTTCACGCACCCGGGAGCCTCCGCCGCGCTCATCCATCCCTCTGCCTCCTCTCCCACAGCCACCGCACGCGGCGGCTCAGAAAAGGAAGCAGCGCTGTGGTGACAATGGACGCGCAGCAGCCGACGATCGCCGAAACCCACGCGGCCTTGCCGGCGCTCCAGTGAAGGCGCGCCTTCGCACCCTTGTAGAGCACAAAGAACGACTCCAGAAAGAACGTGATCCCAACAATGACGGGCAGAAAGTACATGGCGCGTCGCACGGGCTTGTCCGCTCGGAGCACGATGCAGCGGACGGTGCCGTATAGGGTTGCTGCTGCCACGCCGCTGAATCCTGGCGAGATGAACCACGACGCGATAATGGGTGCGACACCTGCCACAAAAGGAAACGTGTCGATCCTCTTGGCGAATGACACCGCCTTCGGGCCACCGTATACCATCACGAAGCCCATAATGGCACCCGCAATGCTATGCGTCGACGAAACGGGCAGCTCCATGAGGGTGGCGAACATAAGCCACATGAAAGCGGCAGCGAGTGCGCACATCATCCCGTACATCAGGATGTATGGTTCGTCAGCGAACGACTGCGGGTTCGCAATGCCGTTGGATATCGTTGACGTCACTTCGGCGCCAAGGGCAACTGCGCCGACAAACTCGCAGATGGAGGCAAGCAAGACGATCTGCCAGAGCTTCATGATGCGCGCACCGTATGTCGTGCCAAAGGCATTCGCAAGGTCGTTCATTCCCACACCCCACCAGTGAGGAACGACAGGACGCCACTGGCAATGACGATCCATAGGTACGGACTGGGCATGATTGCTGGCGGTTGTTCTTGTGTGCTGACAGCAGCGCGTGAGGCCTTGATAGAGTCTGTTGTGCTTGCTAAAATGGCTTGTCTTGCTTGGTTGGCGAGAGCTGCCCAGTGCGGGAGCGGGTGTGCGCCCGAAGACGTGGGAGGGGAGAGCATGCAGACGAGACACAGTGCACGGAGGAAAGGGCGGGCAGATGCGCACACAGCACACATGAGCGGCACCGCAGGGTGCCATGGGCAACATTGGCTCATCTAAAGGCGGATGCCCTCCCTACACATTACCATTTACTGCCTGGCTCTGCAACTACGGGGCGGGCACAGACAACACCACGTATACAACTAGCACGGTGTGCCGAGACGGCGAGTAAATATAAAAATAACAATAAGGAACAACAGTGGGACCTGCTACACGACGATAAGAAACTATGGGCAACTGTTCGTGCACCTCGCGCACGTGCATGTGCCTCTTCTCCTGCTTTCAGTTCCCGGTGCTTCAGCTAGCACATAATTATCCGCTACACTTCCCCTTATCCCCACGCCAGCGTCTGCGCATCCACGTGCCCCCCAAGGTCACCCGCCGAACAGCAACTGGCGAGCGGGCGAGGGAGGGCCCACAGAGACGACTGCCGCGGGAGGCTGGAATACGCACTACCAACAAGTAAAATAGTAAAGTTAACCGCCGACAAAGGGCGGGGATACAATTAGAGAGGCATGTTTATGAGGCGCAGCAGATGCCTAGCATCTGAGCACGGAGGCGCCACTGACGTGTGTCAGCCGGACGATACGGCCGGGGCGTAGACACCCTGCGCAAACAACGCAGCCGAAATGAGTCCCGTGATGACAAGGGTAAACATCCAGCCAGCGTACATCTTCCCTACAAGCAACCAGGGGACGCTGCAGAAGCCATTGTCAAGGATGCGGATCGCCACCACAGCCCCCGTGATGCAATGCGTTGATGACACCGGGATGCCGTAGGCGGAGGCAAGCGACACGACCAGCGCGGCGGAGAGCTCCGCAGCAAAGCCGCGGCTCGGCGTGATGCGCGTGATGCGTTCACCAAGCAGCCTCATGATCCGCACACCGAGGGTCGCAAGACCACACACTATGCCCGCACCACCAAGGCACAGGATCCATATCGGCATGTCGTTCCGTGCCATAACCGCCTTGTTCTCGTAGATGGAGTAGATGGCAGCGAACGGGCCAACGGCATTACTCACGTCGTTTCGCTCCGTGGGCAAACGACGCGCACACAGCGGTGAACACCTGCAGGTACCGGAATACATACTCCACGCGACTGTCGTACATCTCTGTGCTGTGCTTCCCTTCGTCGACCATGTAGGCACTGATGCTCTTCGTGCCCAAACATCCGCCGCCTGGCGCGTCGGCAGCAGCACCGTGCTCCGCACCCGCACCCGCACCCGCACCCGCACCCGCACCCCATCTGCACCACTCTGGAGGGGGACTGGTCATGGGGCACATAGCCGGCTCCCGCACCAATGTCTCCGGCACGGGCTCCGGTGACTCCTTCACGCACCCGGGAGCCTCCGCCGCGCTCATCCCATCCCTCTGCCTCCTCTCCCACAGCCACCGCACGCGGCGGCTCAGAAAAGGAAGCAGCGCTGTGGTGACAATGGACGCGCAGCAGCCGACGATCGCCGAAACCCACGCGGCCTTGCCGGCGCTCCAGTGAAGGCGCCTTCGCACCCTTGTAGAGCACAAAGAACGACTCCAGAAAGAACGTGATCCCAACAATGACGGGCAGAAAGTACATGGCGCGTCGCACGGGCTTGTCCGCTCGGAGCACGATGCAGCGGACGGTGCCGTATAGGGTTGCTGCTGCCACGCCGCTGAATCCTGGCGAGATGAACCACGACGCGATAATGGGTGCGACACCTGCCACAAAAGGAAACGTGTCGATCCTCTTGGCGAATGACACCGCCTTCGGGCCACCGTATACCATCACGAAGCCCATAATGGCACCCGCAATGCTATGCGTCGACGAAACGGGCAGCTCCATGAGGGTGGCGAACATAAGCCACATGAAAGCGGCAGCGAGTGCGCACATCATCCCGTACATCAGGATGTATGGTTCGTCAGCGAACGACTGCGGGTTCGCAATGCCGTTGGATATCGTTGACGTCACTTCGGCGCCAAGGGCAACTGCGCCGACAAACTCGCAGATGGAGGCAAGCAAGACGATCTGCCAGAGCTTCATGATGCGCGCACCGTATGTCGTGCCAAAGGCATTCGCAAGGTCGTTCATTCCCACACCCCCACCAGTGAGGAACGACAGGACGCCACTGGCAATGACGATCCATAGGTACGGACTGGGCATGATTGCTGGCGGTTGTTCTTGTGTGCTGACAGCAGCGCGTGAGGCCTTGATAGAGTCTGTTGTGCTTGCTAAAATGGCTTGTCTTGCTTGGTTGGCGAGAGCTGCCCAGTGCGGGAGCGGGTGTGCGCCCGAAGACGTGGGAGGGGAGAGCATGCAGACGAGACACAGTGCACGGAGGAAAGGGCGGGCAGATGCGCACACAGCACACATGAGCGGCACCGCAGGGTGCCATGGGCAACATTGGCTCATCTAAAGGGATGCCCTCCCTACACATTACCATTTACTGCCTGGCTCCTGCAACTACGGGGCGGGCACAGACAACACCACGTATACAACTAGCACGGTGTGCCGAGACGGCGAGTAAATATAAAAATAACAATAAGGAACAACAGTGGGACCTGCTACACGACGATAAGAAACTATGGGCAACTGTTCGTGCACCTCGCGCACGTGCATGTGCCTCTTCTCCTGCTTTCAGTTCCCGGTGCTTCAGCTAGCACATAATTATCCGCTACACTTCCCCTTATCCCCACGCCAGCGTCTGCGCATCCACGTGCCCCCCAAGGTCACCCGCCGAACAGCAACTGGCGAGCGGGCGAGGGAGGGCCCACAGAGACGACTGCCGCGGGAGGCTGGAATACGCACTACCAACAAGTAAAATAGTAAGTTAACCGCCGACAAAGGGCGGGGATACAATTAGAGAGGCATGTTTATGAGGCGCAGCAGATGCCTAGCATCTGAGCACGGAGGCGCCACTGACGTGTGTCAGCCGGACGATACGGCCGGGGCGTAGACACCCTGCGCAAACAACGCAGCCGAAATGAGTCCCGTGATGACAAGGGTAAACATCCAGCCAGCGTACATCTTCCCTACAAGCAACCAGGGGACGCTGCAGAAGCCATTGTCAAGGATGCGGATCGCCACCACAGCCCCCGTGATGCAATGCGTTGATGACACCGGGATGCCGTAGGCGGAGGCAAGCGACACGACCAGCGCGGCGGAGAGCTCCGCAGCAAAGCCGCGGCTCGGCGTGATGCGCGTGATGCGTTCACCAAGCAGCCTCATGATCCGCACACCGAGGGTCGCAAGACCACACACTATGCCCGCACCACCAAGGCACAGGATCCATATCGGCATGTCGTTCCGTGCCATAACCGCCTTGTTCTCGTAGATGGAGTAGATGGCAGCGAACGGGCCAACGGCATTACTCACGTCGTTCGCTCCGTGGGCAAACGACGCGCACACAGCGGTGAACACCTGCAGGTACCGGAATACATACTCCACGCGACTGTCGTACATCTCTGTGCTGTGCTTCCCTTCGTCGACCATGTAGGCACTGATGCTCTTCGTGCCCAAACATCCGCCGCCTGGCGCGTCGGCAGCAGCACCGTGCTCCACCCGCACCCGCACCCGCACCCGCACCCGCACCCCATCTGCACCACTCTCTGGAGGGGGACTGGTCATGGGGCACATAGCCGGCTCCCGCACCAATGTCTCCGGCACGGGCTCCGGTGACTCCTTCACGCACCCGGGAGCCTCCGCCGCGCTCATCCCATCCCTCTGCCTCCTCTCCACAGCCACCGCACGCGGCGGCTCAGAAAAGGAAGCAGCGCTGTGGTGACAATGGACGCGCAGCAGCCGACGATCGCCGAAACCCACGCGGCCTTGCCGGCGCTCCAGTGAAGGCGCGCCTTCGCACCCTTGTAGAGCACAAAGAACGACTCCAGAAAGAACGTGATCCCAACAATGACGGGCAGAAAGTACATGGCGCGTCGCACGGGCTTGTCCGCTCGGAGCACGATGCAGCGGACGGTGCCGTATAGGGTTGCTGCTGCCACGCCGCTGAATCCTGGCGAGATGAACCACGACGCGATAATGGGTGCGACACCTGCCACAAAAGGAAACGTGTCGATCCTCTTGGCGAATGACACCGCCTTCGGGCCACCGTATACCATCACGAAGCCCATAATGGCACCCGCAATGCTATGCGTCGACGAAACGGGCAGCTCCATGAGGGTGGCGAACATAAGCCACATGAAAGCGGCAGCGAGTGCGCACATCATCCCGTACATCAGGATGTATGGTTCGTCAGCGAACGACTGCGGGTTCGCAATGCCGTTGGATATCGTTGACGTCACTTCGGCGCCAAGGGCAACTGCGCCGACAAACTCGCAGATGGAGGCAAGCAAGACGATCTGCCAGAGCTTCATGATGCGCGCACCGTATGTCGTGCCAAAGGCATTCGCAAGGTCGTTCATTCCCACACCCCCACCAGTGAGGAACGACAGGACGCCACTGGCAATGACGATCCATAGGTACGGACTGGGCATGATTGCTGGCGGTTGTTCTTGTGTGCTGACAGCAGCGCGTGAGGCCTTGATAGAGTCTGTTGTGCTTGCTAAAATGGCTTGTCTTGCTTGGTTGGCGAGAGCTGCCCAGTGCGGGAGCGGGTGTGCGCCCGAAGACGTGGGAGGGGAGAGCATGCAGACGAGACACAGTGCACGGAGGAAAGGGCGGGCAGATGCGCACACAGCACACATGAGCGGCACCGCAGGGTGCCATGGGCAACATTGGCTCATCTAAAGGCGGATGCCCTCCCTACACATTACCATTTACTGCCTGGCTCCTGCAACTACGGGGCGGGCACAGACAACACCACGTATACAACTAGCACGGTGTGCCGAGACGGCGAGTAAATATAAAAATAACAATAAGGAACAACAGTGGGACCTGCTACACGACGATAAGAAACTATGGGCAACTGTTCGTGCACCTCGCGCACGTGCATGTGCCTCTTCTCCTGCTTTCAGTTCCCGGTGCTTCAGCTAGCACATAATTATCCGCTACACTTCCCCTTATCCCACGCCAGCGTCTGCGCATCCACGTGCCCCCCAAGGTCACCCGCCGAACAGCAACTGGCGAGCGGCGAGGGAGGGCCCACAGAGACGACTGCCGCGGGAGGCTGGAATACGCACTACCAACAAGTAAAATAGTAAAGTTAACCGCCGACAAAGGGCGGGATACAATTAGAGAGGCATGTTTATGAGGCGCAGCAGATGCCTAGCATCTGAGCACGGAGGCGCCACTGACGTGTGTCAGCCGGACGATACGGCCGGGGCGTAGACACCCTGCGCAAACAACGCAGCCGAAATGAGTCCCGTGATGACAAGGGTAAACATCCAGCCAGCGTACATCTTCCCTACAAGCAACCAGGGACGCTGCAGAAGCCATTGTCAAGGATGCGGATCGCCACCACAGCCCCCGTGATGCAATGCGTTGATGACACCGGGATGCCGTAGGCGGAGGCAAGCGACACGACCAGCGCGGCGGAGAGCTCCGCAGCAAAGCCGCGGCTCGGCGTGATGCGCGTGATGCGTTCACCAAGCAGCCTCATGATCCGCACACCGAGGGTCGCAAGACCACACACTATGCCCGCACCACCAAGGCACAGGATCCATATCGGCATGTCGTTCCGTGCCATAACCGCCTTGTTCTCGTAGATGGAGTAGATGGCAGCGAACGGGCCAACGGCATTACTCACGTCGTTCGCTCCGTGGGCAAACGACGCGCACACAGCGGTGAACACCTGCAGGTACCGGAATACATACTCCACGCGACTGTCGTACATCTCTGTGCTGTGCTTCCCTTCGTCGACCATGTAGGCACTGATGCTCTTCGTGCCCAAACATCCGCCGCCTGGCGCGTCGGCAGCAGCACCGTGCTCCGCACCCGCACCCGCACCCGCACCCACCCGCACCCCCATCTGCACCACTCTCTGGAGGGGGACTGGTCATGGGGCACATAGCCGGCTCCCGCACCAATGTCTCCGGCACGGGCTCCGGTGACTCCTTCACGCACCCGGGCCTCCGCCGCGCTCATCCCATCCCTCTGCCTCCTCTCCCACAGCCACCGCACGCGGCGGCTCAGAAAAGGAAGCAGCGCTGTGGTGACAATGGACGCGCAGCAGCCGACGATCGCCGAAACCCACGCGGCCTTGCCGGCGCTCCAGTGAAGGCGCGCCTTCGCACCCTTGTAGAGCACAAAGAACGACTCCAGAAAGAACGTGATCCCAACAATGACGGGCAGAAAGTACATGGCGCGTCGCACGGGCTTGTCCGCTCGGAGCACGATGCAGCGGACGGTGCCGTATAGGGTTGCTGCTGCCACGCCGCTGAATCCTGGCGAGATGAACCACGACGCGATAATGGGTGCGACACCTGCCACAAAAGGAAACGTGTCGATCCTCTTGGCGAATGACACCGCCTTCGGGCCACCGTATACCATCACGAAGCCCATAATGGCACCCGCATGCTATGCGTCGACGAAACGGGCAGCTCCATGAGGGTGGCGAACATAAGCCACATGAAAGCGGCAGCGAGTGCGCACATCATCCCGTACATCAGGATGTATGGTTCGTCAGCGAACGACTGCGGGTTCGCAATGCCGTTGGATATCGTTGACGTCACTTCGGCGCCAAGGGCAACTGCGCCGACAAACTCGCAGATGGAGGCAAGCAAGACGATCTGCCAGAGCTTCATGATGCGCGCACCGTATGTCGTGCCAAAGGCATTCGCAAGGTCGTTCATTCCCACACCCCCCCAGTGAGGAACGACAGGACGCCACTGGCAATGACGATCCATAGGTACGGACTGGGCATGATTGCTGGCGGTTGTTCTTGTGTGCTGACAGCAGCGCGTGAGGCCTTGATAGAGTCTGTTGTGCTTGCTAAAATGGCTTGTCTTGCTTGGTTGGCGAGAGCTGCCCAGTGCGGGAGCGGGTGT
>SOPI01000013.1:0-18517 GCA_021307395.1 Trypanosoma vivax | reverse complement strand
TGGTGAACGCATCACGCGCATCACGCCGAGCCGCGGCTTTGCTGCGGAGCTCTCCGCCGCGCTGGTCGTGTCGCTTGCCTCCGCCTACGGCATCCCGGTGTCATCAACGCATTGCATCACGGGGGCTGTGGTGGCGATCCGCATCCTTGACAATGGCTTCTGCAGCGTCCCCTGGTTGCTTGTAGGGAAGATGTACGCTGGCTGGATGTTTACCCTTGTCATCACGGGACTCATTTCGGCTGCGTTGTTTGCGCAGGGTGTCTACGCCCCGGCCGTATCGTCCGGCTGACACACGTCAGTGGCGCCTCCGTGCTCAGATGCTAGGCATCTGCTGCGCCTCATAAACATGCCTCTCTAATTGTATCCCCGCCCTTTGTCGGCGGTTAACTTTACTATTTTACTTGTTGGTAGTGCGTATTCCAGCCTCCCGCGGCAGTCGTCTCTGTGGGCCCTCCCTCGCCCGCTCGCCAGTTGCTGTTCGGCGGGTGACCTTGGGGGGCACGTGGATGCGCAGACGCTGGCGTGGGGATAAGGGGAAGTGTAGCGGATAATTATGTGCTAGCTGAAGCACCGGGAACTGAAAGCAGGAGAAGAGGCACATGCACGTGCGCGAGGTGCACGAACAGTTGCCCATAGTTTCTTATCGTCGTGTAGCAGGTCCCACTGTTGTTCCTTATTGTTATTTTTATATTTACTCGCCGTCTCGGCACACCGTGCTAGTTGTATACGTGGTGTTGTCTGTGCCCGCCCCGTAGTTGCAGGAGCCAGGCAGTAAATGGTAATGTGTAGGGAGGGCATCCGCCTTTAGATGAGCCAATGTTGCCCATGGCACCCTGCGGTGCCGCTCATGTGTGCTGTGTGCGCATCTGCCCGCCCTTTCCTCCGTGCACTGTGTCTCGTCTGCATGCTTCCCCTCCCACGTCTTCGGGCGCACACCCGCTCCCGCACTGGGCAGCTCTCGCCAACCAAGCAAGACAAGCCATTTTAGCAAGCACAACAGACTCTATCAAGGCCTCACGCGCTGCTGTCAGCACACAAGAACAACCGCCAGCAATCATGCCCAGTCCGTACCTATGGATCGTCATTGCCAGTGGCGTCCTGTCGTTCCTCACTGGTGGGGGTGTGGGAATGAACGACCTTGCGAATGCCTTTGGCACGACATACGGTGCGCGCATCATGAAGCTCTGGCAGATCGTCTTGCTTGCCTCCATCTGCGAGTTTGTCGGCGCAGTTGCCCTTGGCGCCGAAGTGACGTCAACGATATCCAACGGCATTGCGAACCGCAGTCGTTCGCTGACGAACCATACATCCTGATGTACGGGATGATGTGCGCACTCGCTGCCGCTTTCATGTGGCTTATGTTCGCCACCCTCATGGAGCCCGTTTCGTCGACGCATAGCATCGCGGGTGCCATTATGGGCTTCGTGATGGTATACGGTGGCCCGAAGGCGGTGTCATTCGCCAAGAGGATCGACACGTTTCCTTTTGTGGCAGGTGTCGCACCCATTATCGCGTCGTGGTTCATCTCGCCAGGATTCAGCGGCGTGGCAGCAGCAACCCTATACGGCACCGTCCGCTGCATCGTGCTCCGAGCGGACAAGCCCGTGCGACGCGCCATGTACTTTCTGCCCGTCATTGTTGGGATCACGTTCTTTCTGGAGTCGTTCTTTGTGCTCTACAAGGGTGCGAAGGCGCGCCTTCACTGGAGCGCCGGCAAGGCCGCGTGGGTTTCGGCGATCGTCGGCTGCTGCGCGTCCATTGTCACCACAGCGCTGCTTCCTTTTCTGAGCCGCCGCGTGCGGTGGCTGTGGGAGAGGAGGCAGAGGGATGGGATGAGCGCGGCGGAGGCTCCCGGGTGCGTGAAGGAGTCACCGGAGCCCGTGCCGGAGACATTGGTGCGGGAGCCGGCTATGTGCCCCATGACCAGTCCCCCTCCAGAGAGTGGTGCAGATGGGTGCGGGTGCGGGTGCGGGTGCGGGTGCGGGTGCGGAGCACGGTGCTGCTGCCGACGCGCCAGGCGGCGGATGTTTGGGCACGAAGAGCATCAGTGCCTACATGGTCGACGAAGGGAAGCACAGCACAGAGATGTACGACAGTCGCGTGGAGTATGTATTCCGGTACCTGCAGGTGTTCACCGCTGTGTGCGCGTCGTTTGCCCACGGAGCGAACGACGTGAGTAATGCCGTTGGCCCGTTCGCTGCCATCTACTCCATCTACGAGAACAAGGCGGTTATGGCACGGAACGACATGCCGATATGGATCCTGTGCCTTGGTGGTGCGGGCATAGTGTGTGGTCTTGCGACCCTCGGTGTGCGGATCATGAGGCTGCTTGGTGAACGCATCACGCGCATCACGCCGAGCCGCGGCTTTGCTGCGGAGCTCTCCGCCGCGCTGGTCGTGTCGCTTGCCTCCGCCTACGGCATCCCGGTGTCATCAACGCATTGCATCACGGGGGCTGTGGTGGCGATCCGCATCCTTGACAATGGCTTCTGCAGCGTCCCCTGGTTGCTTGTAGGGAAGATGTACGCTGGCTGGATGTTACCCTTGTCATCACGGGACTCATTTCGGCTGCGTTGTTTGCGCAGGGTGTCTACGCCCGGCCGTATCGTCCGGCTGACACACGTCAGTGGCGCCTCCGTGCTCAGATGCTAGGCATCTGCTGCGCCTCATAAACATGCCTCTCTAATTGTATCCCCGCCCTTTGTCGGCGGTTAACTTTACTATTTTACTTGTTGGTAGTGCGTATTCCAGCCTCCCGCGGCAGTCGTCTCTGTGGGCCCTCCCTCGCCCGCTCGCCAGTTGCTGTTCGGCGGGTGACCTTGGGGGGCACGTGGATGCGCAGACGCTGGCGTGGGGATAAGGGGAAGTGTAGCGGATAATTATGTGCTAGCTGAAGCACCGGGAACTGAAAGCAGGAGAAGAGGCACATGCACGTGCGCGAGGTGCACGAACAGTTGCCCATAGTTTCTTATCGTCGTGTAGCAGGTCCCACTGTTGTTCCTTATTGTTATTTTTATATTTACTCGCCGTCTCGGCACACCGTGCTAGTTGTATACGTGGTGTTGTCTGTGCCCGCCCCGTAGTTGCAGGAGCCAGGCAGTAAATGGTAATGTGTAAGGGCATCCGCCTTTAGATGAGCCAATGTTGCCCATGGCACCCTGCGGTGCCGCTCATGTGTGCTGTGTGCGCATCTGCCCGCCCTTTCCTCCGTGCACTGTGTCTCGTCTGCATGCTCTCCCCTCCCACGTCTTCGGGCGCACACCCGCTCCCGCACTGGGCAGCTCTCGCCAACCAAGCAAGACAAGCCATTTTAGCAAGCACAACAGACTCTATCAAGGCCTCACGCGCTGCTGTCAGCACACAAGAACAACCGCCAGCAATCATGCCCAGTCCGTACCTATGGATCGTCATTGCCAGTGGCGTCCTGTCGTTCCTCACTGGTGGGGGTGTGGGAATGAACGACCTTGCGAATGCCTTTGGCACGACATACGGTGCGCGCATCATGAAGCTCTGGCAGATCGTCTTGCTTGCCTCCATCTGCGAGTTTGTCGGCGCAGTTGCCCTTGGCGCCGAAGTGACGTCAACGATATCCAACGGCATTGCGAACCCGCAGTCGTTCGCTGACGAACCATACATCCTGATGTACGGGATGATGTGCGCACTCGCTGCCGCTTTCATGTGGCTTATGTTCGCCACCCTCATGGAGCTGCCCGTTTCGTCGACGCATAGCATCGCGGGTGCCATTATGGGCTTCGTGATGGTATACGGTGGCCCGAAGGCGGTGTCATTCGCCAAGAGGATCGACACGTTTCCTTTTGTGGCAGGTGTCGCACCCATTATCGCGTCGTGGTTCATCTCGCCAGGATTCAGCGGCGTGGCAGCAGCAACCCTATACGGCACCGTCCGCTGCATCGTGCTCCGAGCGGACAAGCCCGTGCGACGCGCCATGTACTTTCTGCCCGTCATTGTTGGGATCACGTTCTTTCTGGAGTCGTTCTTTGTGCTCTACAAGGGTGCGAAGGCGCGCCTTCACTGGAGCGCCGGCAAGGCCGCGTGGGTTTCGGCGATCGTCGGCTGCTGCGCGTCCATTGTCACCACAGCGCTGCTTCCTTTTCTGAGCCGCCGCGTGCGGTGGCTGTGGGAGAGGAGGCAGAGGGATGGGATGAGCGCGGCGGAGGCTCCCGGGTGCGTGAAGGAGTCACCGGAGCCCGTGCCGGAGACATTGGTGCGGGAGCCGGCTATGTGCCCCATGACCAGTCCCCCTCCAGAGAGTGGTGCAGATGGGGGTGCGGGTGCGGGTGCGGTGCGGGTGCGGGTGCGGGTGCGGAGCACGGTGCTGCTGCCGACGCGCCAGGCGGCGGATGTTTGGGCACGAAGAGCATCAGTGCCTACATGGTCGACGAAGGGAAGCACAGCACAGAGATGTACGACAGTCGCGTGGAGTATGTATTCCGGTACCTGCAGGTGTTCACCGCTGTGTGCGCGTCGTTTGCCCACGGAGCGAACGACGTGAGTAATGCCGTTGGCCCGTTCGCTGCCATCTACTCCATCTACGAGAACAAGGCGGTTATGGCACGGAACGACATGCCGATATGGATCCTGTGCCTTGGTGGTGCGGGCATAGTGTGTGGTCTTGCGACCCTCGGTGTGCGGATCATGAGGCTGCTTGGTGAACGCATCACGCGCATCACGCCGAGCCGCGGCTTTGCTGCGGAGCTCTCCGCCGCGCTGGTCGTGTCGCTTGCCTCCGCCTACGGCATCCCGGTGTCATCAACGCATTGCATCACGGGGGCTGTGGTGGCGATCCGCATCCTTGACAATGGCTTCTGCAGCGTCCCCTGGTTGCTTTGGAAGATGTACGCTGGCTGGATGTTTACCCTTGTCATCACGGGACTCATTTCGGCTGCGTTGTTTGCGCAGGGTGTCTACGCCCCGGCCGTATCGTCCGGCTGACACACGTCAGTGGCGCCCCGTGCTCAGATGCTAGGCATCTGCTGCGCCTCATAAACATGCCTCTCTAATTGTATCCCCGCCCTTTGTCGGCGGTTAACTTTACTATTTTACTTGTTGGTAGTGCGTATTCCAGCCTCCCGCGGCAGTCGTCTCTGTGGGCCCTCCCTCGCCCGCTCGCCAGTTGCTGTTCGGCGGGTGACCTTGGGGGCACGTGGATGCGCAGACGCTGGCGTGGGGATAAGGGGAAGTGTAGCGGATAATTATGTGCTAGCTGAAGCACCGGGAACTGAAAGCAGGAGAAGAGGCACATGCACGTGCGCGAGGTGCACGAACAGTTGCCCATAGTTTCTTATCGTCGTGTAGCAGGTCCCACTGTTGTTCCTTATTGTTATTTTTATATTTACTCGCCGTCTCGGCACACCGTGCTAGTTGTATACGTGGTGTTGTCTGTGCCCGCCCCGTAGTTGCAGGAGCCAGGCAGTAAATGGTAATGTGTAGGGAGGGCATCCGCCTTTAGATGAGCCAATGTTGCCCATGGCACCCTGCGGTGCCGCTCATGTGTGCTGTGTGCGCATCTGCCCGCCCTTTCCTCCGTGCACTGTGTCTCGTCTGCATGCTCTCCCCTCCCACGTCTTCGGGCGCACACCCGCTCCCGCACTGGGCAGCTCTCGCCAACCAAGCAAGACAAGCCATTTTAGCAAGCACAACAGACTCTATCAAGGCCTCACGCGCTGCTGTCAGCACACAAGAACAACCGCCAGCAATCATGCCCAGTCCGTACCTATGGATCGTCATTGCCAGTGGCGTCCTGTCGTTCCTCACTGGTGGGGGTGTGGGAATGAACGACCTTGCGAATGCCTTTGGCACGACATACGGTGCGCGCATCATGAAGCTCTGGCAGATCGTCTTGCTTGCCTCCATCTGCGAGTTTGTCGGCGCAGTTGCCCTTGGCGCCGAAGTGACGTCAACGATATCCAACGGCATTGCGAACCCGCAGTCGTTCGCTGACGAACCATACATCCTGATGTACGGGATGATGTGCGCACTCGCTGCCGCTTTCATGTGGCTTATGTTCGCCACCCTCATGGAGCTGCCCGTTTCGTCGACGCATAGCATGCGGGTGCCATTATGGGCTTCGTGATGGTATACGGTGGCCCGAAGGCGGTGTCATTCGCCAAGAGGATCGACACGTTTCCTTTTGTGGCAGGTGTCGCACCCATTATCGCGTCGTGGTTCATCTCGCCAGGATTCAGCGGCGTGGCAGCAGCAACCCTATACGGCACCGTCCGCTGCATCGTGCTCCGAGCGGACAAGCCCGTGCGACGCGCCATGTACTTTCTGCCCGTCATTGTTGGGATCACGTTCTTTCTGGAGTCGTTCTTTGTGCTCTACAATGCGAAGGCGCGCCTTCACTGGAGCGCCGGCAAGGCCGCGTGGGTTTCGGCGATCGTCGCTGCTGCGCGTCCATTGTCACCACAGCGCTGCTTCCTTTTCTGAGCCGCCGCGTGCGGTGGCTGTGGGAGAGGAGGCAGAGGGATGGGATGAGCGCGGCGGAGGCTCCCGGGTGCGTGAAGGAGTCACCGGAGCCCGTGCCGAGACATTGGTGCGGGAGCCGGCTATGTGCCCCATGACCAGTCCCCCTCCAGAGAGTGGTGCAGATGGGGGTGCGGGGTGCGGGTGCGGGTGCGGGTGCGGGTGCGGAGCACGGTGCTGCTGCCGACGCGCCAGGCGGCGGATGTTTGGGCACGAAGAGCATCAGTGCCTACATGGTCGACGAAGGGAAGCACAGCACAGAGATGTACGACAGTCGCGTGGAGTATGTATTCCGGTACCTGCAGGTGTTCACCGCTGTGTGCGCGTCGTTTGCCCACGGAGCGAACGACGTGAGTAATGCCGTTGGCCCGTTCGCTGCCATCTACTCCATCTACGAGAACAAGGCGGTTATGGCACGGAACGACATGCCGATATGGATCCTGTGCCTTGGTGGTGCGGGCATAGTGTGTGGTCTTGCGACCCTCGGTGTGCGGATCATGAGGCTGCTTGGTGAACGCATCACGCGCATCACGCCGAGCCGCGGCTTTGCTGCGGAGCTCTCCGCCGCGCTGGTCGTGTCGCTTGCCTCCGCCTACGGCATCCCGGTGTCATCAACGCATTGCATCACGGGGGCTGTGGTGGCGATCCGCATCCTTGACAATGGCTTCTGCAGCGTCCCCTGGTTGCTTGTAGGGAAGATGTACGCTGGCTGGATGTTTACCCTTGTCATCACGGGACTCATTTCGGCTGCGTTGTTTGCGCAGGGTGTCTACGCCCCGGCCGTATCGTCCGGCTGACACACGTCAGTGGCGCCTCCGTGCTCAGATGCTAGGCATCTGCTGCGCCTCATAAACATGCCTCTCTAATTGTATCCCCGCCCTTTGTCGGCGGTTAACTTTACTATTTTACTTGTTGGTAGTGCGTATTCCAGCCTCCCGCGGCAGTCGTCTCTGTGGGCCCTCCCTCGCCCGCTCGCCAGTTGCTGTTCGGCGGGTGACCTTGGGGGGCACGTGGATGCGCAGACGCTGGCGTGGGGATAAGGGGAAGTGTAGCGGATAATTATGTGCTAGCTGAAGCACCGGGAACTGAAAGCAGGAGAAGAGGCACATGCACGTGCGCGAGGTGCACGAACAGTTGCCCATAGTTTCTTATCGTCGTGTAGCAGGTCCCACTGTTGTTCCTTATTGTTATTTTTATATTTACTCGCCGTCTCGGCACACCGTGCTAGTTGTATACGTGGTGTTGTCTGTGCCCGCCCCGTAGTTGCAGGAGCCAGGCAGTAAATGGTAATGTGTAGGGAGGGCATCCGCCTTTAGATGAGCCAATGTTGCCCATGGCACCCTGCGGTGCCGCTCATGTGTGCTGTGTGCGCATCTGCCCGCCCTTTCCTCCGTGCACTGTGTCTCGTCTGCATGCTCTCCCCTCCCACGTCTTCGGGCGCACACCCGCTCCCGCACTGGGCAGCTCTCGCCAACCAAGCAAGACAAGCCATTTTAGCAAGCACAACAGACTCTATCAAGGCCTCACGCGCTGCTGTCAGCACACAAGAACAACCGCCAGCAATCATGCCCAGTCCGTACCTATGGATCGTCATTGCCAGTGGCGTCCTGTCGTTCCTCACTGGTGGGGGTGGGAATGAACGACCTTGCGAATGCCTTTGGCACGACATACGGTGCGCGCATCATGAAGCTCTGGCAGATCGTCTTGCTTGCCTCCATCTGCGAGTTGTCGGCGCAGTTGCCCTTGGCGCCGAAGTGACGTCAACGATATCCAACGGCATTGCGAACCCGCAGTCGTTCGCTGACGAACCATACATCCTGATGTACGGGATGATGTGCGCACTCGCTGCCGCTTTCATGTGGCTTATGTTCGCCACCCTCATGGAGCTGCCCGTTTCGTCGACGCATAGCATTGCGGGTGCCATTATGGGCTTCGTGATGGTATACGGTGGCCCGAAGGCGGTGTCATTCGCCAAGAGGATCGACACGTTTCCTTTTGTGGCAGGTGTCGCACCCATTATCGCGTCGTGGTTCATCTCGCCAGGATTCAGCGGCGTGGCAGCAGCAACCCTATACGGCACCGTCCGCTGCATCGTGCTCCGAGCGGACAAGCCCGTGCGACGCGCCATGTACTTTCTGCCCGTCATTGTTGGGATCACGTTCTTTCTGGAGTCGTTCTTTGTGCTCTACAAGGGTGCGAAGGCGCGCCTTCACTGGAGCGCCGGCAAGGCCGCGTGGGTTTCGGCGATCGTCGGCTGCTGCGCGTCCATTGTCACCACAGCGCTGCTTCCTTTTCTGAGCCGCCGCGTGCGGTGGCTGTGGGAGAGGAGGCAGAGGGATGGGATGAGCGCGGCGGAGGCTCCCGGGTGCGTGAAGGAGTCACCGGAGCCCGTGCCGGAGACATTGGTGCGGGAGCCGGCTATGTGCCCCATGACCAGTCCCCCTCCAGAGAGTGGTGCAGATGGGGGTGCGGGTGCGGGTGCGGGTGCGGGTGCGGGTGCACGGTGCTGCTGCCGACGCGCCAGGCGGCGGATGTTTGGGCACGAAGAGCATCAGTGCCTACATGGTCGACGAAGGGAAGCACAGCACAGAGATGTACGACAGTCGCGTGGAGTATGTATTCCGGTACCTGCAGGTGTTCACCGCTGTGTGCGCGTCGTTTGCCCACGGAGCGAACGACGTGAGTAATGCCGTTGGCCCGTTCGCTGCCATCTACTCCATCTACGAGAACAAGGCGGTTATGGCACGGAACGACATGCCGATATGGATCCTGTGCCTTGGTGGTGCGGGCATAGTGTGTGGTCTTGCGACCCTCGGTGTGCGGATCATGAGGCTGCTTGGTGAACGCATCACGCGCATCACGCCGAGCCGCGGCTTTGCTGCGGAGCTCTCCGCCGCGCTGGTCGTGTCGCTTGCCTCCGCCTACGGCATCCCGGTGTCATCAACGCATTGCATCACGGGGGCTGTGGTGGCGATCCGCATCCTTGACAATGGCTTCTGCAGCGTCCCCTGGTTGCTTGTAGGGAAGATGTACGCTGGCTGGATGTTTACCCTTGTCATCACGGGACTCATTTCGGCTGCGTTGTTTGCGCAGGGTGTCTACGCCCCGGCCGTATCGTCCGGCTGACACACGTCAGTGGCGCCTCCGTGCTCAGATGCTAGGCATCTGCTGCGCCTCATAAACATGCCTCTCTAATTGTATCCCCGCCCTTTGTCGGCGGTTAACTTTACTATTTTACTTGTTGGTAGTGCGTATTCCAGCCTCCCGCGGCAGTCGTCTCTGTGGGCCCTCCCTCGCCCGCTCGCCAGTTGCTGTTCGGCGGGTGACCTTGGGGGGCACGTGGATGCGCAGACGCTGGCGTGGGATAAGGGGAAGTGTAGCGGATAATTATGTGCTAGCTGAAGCACCGGGAACTGAAAGCAGGAGAAGAGGCACATGCACGTGCGCGAGGTGCACGAACAGTTGCCCATAGTTTCTTATCGTCGTGTAGCAGGTCCCACTGTTGTTCCTTATTGTTATTTTTATATTTACTCGCCGTCTCGGCACACCGTGCTAGTTGTATACGTGGTGTTGTCTGTGCCCGCCCCGTAGTTGCAGGAGCCAGGCAGTAAATGGTAATGTGTAGGAGGGCATCCGCCTTTAGATGAGCCAATGTTGCCCATGGCACCCTGCGGTGCCGCTCATGTGTGCTGTGTGCGCATCTGCCCGCCCTTTCCTCCGTGCACTGTGTCTCGTCTGCATGCTCTCCCCTCCCACGTCTTCGGGCGCACACCCGCTCCCGCACTGGGCAGCTCTCGCCAACCAAGCAAGACAAGCCATTTTAGCAAGCACAACAGACTCTATCAAGGCCTCACGCGCTGCTGTCAGCACACAAGAACAACCGCCAGCAATCATGCCCAGTCCGTACCTATGGATCGTCATTGCCAGTGGCGTCCTGTCGTTCCTCACTGGTGGGGGTGTGGGAATGAACGACCTTGCGAATGCCTTTGGCACGACATACGGTGCGCGCATCATGAAGCTCTGGCAGATCGTCTTGCTTGCCTCCATCTGCGAGTTTGTCGGCGCAGTTGCCCTTGGCGCCGAAGTGACGTCAACGATATCCAACGGCATTGCGAACCCGCAGTCGTTCGCTGACGAACCATACATCCTGATGTACGGGATGATGTGCGCACTCGCTGCCGCTTTCATGTGGCTTATGTTCGCCACCCTCATGGAGCTGCCCGTTTCGTCGACGCATAGCATTGCGGGTGCCATTATGGGCTTCGTGATGGTATACGGTGGCCCGAAGGCGGTGTCATTCGCCAAGAGGATCGACACGTTTCCTTTTGTGGCAGGTGTCGCACCCATTATCGCGTCGTGGTTCATCTCGCCAGGATTCAGCGGCGTGGCAGCAGCAACCCTATACGGCACCGTCCGCTGCATCGTGCTCCGAGCGGACAAGCCCGTGCGACGCGCCATGTACTTTCTGCCCGTCATTGTTGGGATCACGTTCTTTCTGGAGTCGTTCTTTGTGCTCTACAAGGGTGCGAAGGGCGCCCTTCACTGGAGCGCCGGCAAGGCGCGTGGGTTTCGGCGATCGTCGGCTGCTGCGCGTCCATTGTCACCACAGCGCTGCTTCCTTTTCTGAGCCGCCGCGTGCGGTGGCTGTGGAGAGGAGGCAGAGGGATGGGATGAGCGCGGCGGAGGCTCCCGGTGCGTGAAGGAGTCACCGGAGCCCGTGCCGGAGACATTGGTGCGGGAGCCGGCTATGTGCCCCATGACCAGTCCCCCTCCAGAGAGTGGTGCAGATGGGGGTGCGGGTGCGGGTGCGGGTGCGGGTGCGTGCGGAGCACGGTGCTGCTGCCGACGCGCCAGGCGGCGGATGTTTGGGCACGAAGAGCATCAGTGCCTACATGGTCGACGAAGGGAAGCACAGCACAGAGATGTACGACAGTCGCGTGGAGTATGTATTCCGGTACCTGCAGGTGTTCACCGCTGTGTGCGCGTCGTTTGCCCACGGAGCGAACGACGTGAGTAATGCCGTTGGCCCGTTCGCTGCCATCTACTCCATCTACGAGAACAAGGCGGTTATGGCACGGAACGACATGCCGATATGGATCCTGTGCCTTGGTGGTGCGGGCATAGTGTGTGGTCTTGCGACCCTCGGTGTGCGGATCATGAGGCTGCTTGTGAACGCATCACGCGCATCACGCCGAGCCGCGGCTTTGCTGCGGAGCTCTCCGCCGCGCTGGTCGTGTCGCTTGCCTCCGCCTACGGCATCCCGGTGTCATCAACGCATTGCATCACGGGGGCTGTGGTGGCGATCCGCATCCTTGACAATGGCTTCTGCAGCGTCCCCTGGTTGCTTGTAGGGAAGATGTACGCTGGCTGGATGTTTACCCTTGTCATCACGGGACTCATTTCGGCTGCGTTTTTGCGCAGGGTGTCTACGCCCCGGCCGTATCGTCCGGCTGACACACGTCAGTGGCGCCTCCGTGCTCAGATGCTAGGCATCTGCTGCGCCTCATAAACATGCCTCTCTAATTGTATCCCCGCCCTTTGTCGGCGGTTAACTTTACTATTTTACTTGTTGGTAGTGCGTATTCCAGCCTCCCGCGGCAGTCGTCTCTGTGGGCCCTCCCTCGCCCGCTCGCCAGTTGCTGTTCGGCGGGTGACCTTGGGGGCACGTGGATGCGCAGACGCTGGCGTGGGGATAAGGGGAAGTGTAGCGGATAATTATGTGCTAGCTGAAGCACCGGGAACTGAAAGCAGGAGAAGAGGCACATGCACGTGCGCGAGGTGCACGAACAGTTGCCCATAGTTTCTTATCGTCGTGTAGCAGGTCCCACTGTTGTTCCTTATTGTTATTTTTATATTTACTCGCCGTCTCGGCACACCGTGCTAGTTGTATACGTGGTGTTGTCTGTGCCCGCCCCGTAGTTGCAGGAGCCAGGCAGTAAATGGTAATGTGTAGGGAGGGCATCCGCCTTTAGATGAGCCAATGTTGCCCATGGCACCCTGCGGTGCCGCTCATGTGTGCTGTGTGCGCATCTGCCCGCCCTTTCCTCCGTGCACTGTGTCTCGTCTGCATGCTCTCCCCTCCCACGTCTTCGGGCGCACACCCGCTCCCGCACTGGGCAGCTCTCGCCAACCAAGCAAGACAAGCCATTTTAGCAAGCACAACAGACTCTATCAAGGCCTCACGCGCTGCTGTCAGCACACAAGAACAACCGCCAGCAATCATGCCCAGTCCGTACCTATGGATCGTCATTGCCAGTGGCGTCCTGTCGTTCCTCACTGGTGGGTGTGGGAATGAACGACCTTGCGAATGCCTTTGGCACGACATACGGTGCGCGCATCATGAAGCTCTGGCAGATCGTCTTGCTTGCCTCCATCTGCGAGTTTGTCGGCGCAGTTGCCCTTGGCGCCGAAGTGACGTCAACGATATCCAACGGCATTGCGAACCCGCAGTCGTTCGCTGACGAACCATACATCCTGATGTACGGGATGATGTGCGCACTCGCTGCCGCTTTCATGTGGCTTATGTTCGCCACCCTCATGGAGCTGCCCGTTTCGTCGACGCATAGCATTGCGGGTGCCATTATGGGCTTCGTGATGGTATACGGTGGCCCGAAGGCGGTGTCATTCGCCAAGAGGATCGACACGTTTCCTTTTGTGGCAGGTGTCGCACCCATTATCGCGTCGTGGTTCATCTCGCCAGGATTCAGCGGCGTGGCAGCAGCAACCCTATACGGCACCGTCCGCTGCATCGTGCTCCGAGCGGACAAGCCCGTGCGACGCGCCATGTACTTTCTGCCCGTCATTGTTGGGATCACGTTCTTTCTGGAGTCGTTCTTTGTGCTCTACAAGGGTGCGAAGGCGCGCCTTCACTGGAGCGCCGGCAAGGCCGCGTGGGTTTCGGCGATCGTCGGCTGCTGCGCGTCCATTGTCACCACAGCGCTGCTTCCTTTCTGAGCCGCCGCGTGCGGTGGCTGTGGGAGAGGAGGCAGAGGGATGGGATGAGCGCGGCGGAGGCTCCCGGGTGCGTGAAGGAGTCACCGGAGCCCGTGCCGGAGACATTGGTGCGGGAGCCGGCTATGTGCCCCATGACCAGTCCCCCTCCAGAGAGTGGTGCAGATGGGGTGCGGGTGCGGGTGCGGGTGCGGAGCACGGTGCTGCTGCCGACGCGCCAGGCGGCGGATGTTTGGGCACGAAGAGCATCAGTGCCTACATGGTCGACGAAGGGAAGCACAGCACAGAGATGTACGACAGTCGCGTGGAGTATGTATTCCGGTACCTGCAGGTGTTCACCGCTGTGTGCGCGTCGTTTGCCCACGGAGCGAACGACGTGAGTAATGCCGTTGGCCCGTTCGCTGCCATCTACTCCATCTACGAGAACAAGGCGGTTATGGCACGGAACGACATGCCGATATGGATCCTGTGCCTTGGTGGTGCGGGCATAGTGTGTGGTCTTGCGACCCTCGGTGTGCGGATCATGAGGCTGCTTGGTGAACGCATCACGCGCATCACGCCGAGCCGCGGCTTTGCTGCGGAGCTCTCCGCCGCGCTGGTCGTGTCGCTTGCCTCCGCCTACGGCATCCCGGTGTCATCAACGCATTGCATCACGGGGGCTGTGGTGGCGATCCGCATCCTTGACAATGGCTTCTGCAGCGTCCCCTGGTTGCTTGTAGGGAAGATGTACGCTGGCTGGATGTTTACCCTTGTCATCACGGGACTCATTTCGGCTGCGTTGTTTGCGCAGGGTGTCTACGCCCCGGCCGTATCGTCCGGCTGACACACGTCAGTGGCGCCTCCGTGCTCAGATGCTAGGCATCTGCTGCGCCTCATAAACATGCCTCTCTAATTGTATCCCCGCCCTTTGTCGGCGGTTAACTTTACTATTTTACTTGTTGGTAGTGCGTATTCCAGCCTCCCGCGGCAGTCGTCTCTGTGGGCCCTCCCTCGCCCGCTCGCCAGTTGCTGTTCGGCGGGTGACCTTGGGGGGCACGTGGATGCGCAGACGCTGGCGTGGGGATAAGGGGAAGTGTAGCGGATAATTATGTGCTAGCTGAAGCACCGGGAACTGAAAGCAGGAGAAGAGGCACATGCACGTGCGCGAGGTGCACGAACAGTTGCCCATAGTTTCTTATCGTCGTGTAGCAGGTCCCACTGTTGTTCCTTATTGTTATTTTTATATTTACTCGCCGTCTCGGCACACCGTGCTAGTTGTATACGTGGTGTTGTCTGTGCCCGCCCCGTAGTTGCAGGAGCCAGGCAGTAAATGGTAATGTGTAGGGAGGGCATCCGCCTTTAGATGAGCCAATGTTGCCCATGGCACCCTGCGGTGCCGCTCATGTGTGCTGTGTGCGCATCTGCCCGCCCTTTCCTCCGTGCACTGTGTCTCGTCTGCATGCTCTCCCCTCCCACGTCTTCGGGCGCACACCCGCTCCCGCACTGGGCAGCTCTCGCCAACCAAGCAAGACAAGCCATTTTAGCAAGCACAACAGACTCTATCAAGGCCTCACGCGCTGCTGTCAGCACAAGAACAACCGCCAGCAATCATGCCCAGTCCGTACCTATGGATCGTCATTGCCAGTGGCGTCCTGTCGTTCCTCACTGGTGGGGGTTGGGAATGAACGACCTTGCGAATGCCTTTGGCACGACATACGGTGCGCGCATCATGAAGCTCTGGCAGATCGTCTTGCTTGCCTCCATCTGCGAGTTTGTCGGCGCAGTTGCCCTTGGCGCCGAAGTGACGTCAACGATATCCAACGGCATTGCGAACCCGCAGTCGTTCGCTGACGAACCATACATCCTGATGTACGGGATGATGTGCGCACTCGCTGCCGCTTTCATGTGGCTTATGTTCGCCACCCTCATGGAGCTGCCCGTTTCGTCGACGCATAGCATTGCGGGTGCCATTATGGGCTTCGTGATGGTATACGGTGGCCCGAAGGCGGTGTCATTCGCCAAGAGGATCGACACGTTTCCTTTTGTGGCAGGTGTCGCACCCATTATCGCGTCGTGGTTCTCGCCAGGATTCAGCGGCGTGGCAGCAGCAACCCTATACGGCACCGTCCGCTGCATCGTGCTCCGAGCGGACAAGCCCGTGCGACGCGCCATGTACTTTCTGCCCGTCATTGTTGGGATCACGTTCTTTCTGGAGTCGTTCTTTGTGCTCTACAAGGGTGCGAAGGCGCGCCTTCACTGGAGCGCCGGCAAGGCCGCGTGGGTTTCGGCGATCGTCGGCTGCTGCGCGTCCATTGTCACCACAGCGCTGCTTCCTTTTCTGAGCCGCCGCGTGCGGTGGCTGTGGAGAGGAGGCAGAGGGATGGGATGAGCGCGGCGGAGGCTCCCGGGTGCGTGAAGGAGTCACCGGAGCCCGTGCCGGAGACATTGGTGCGGGAGCCGGCTATGTGCCCCATGACCAGTCCCCCTCCAGAGAGTGGTGCAGATGGGGGTGCGGGTGCGGGTGCGGGTGCGGGTGCGGTGCGGTGCGGAGCACGGTGCTGCTGCCGACGCGCCAGGCGGCGGATGTTTGGGCACGAAGAGCATCAGTGCCTACATGGTCGACGAAGGGAAGCACAGCACAGAGATGTACGACAGTCGCGTGGAGTATGTATTCCGGTACCTGCAGGTGTTCACCGCTGTGTGCGCGTCGTTTGCCCACGGAGCGAACGACGTGAGTAATGCCGTTGGCCCGTTCGCTGCCATCTACTCCATCTACGAGAACAAGGCGGTTATGGCACGGAACGACATGCCGATATGGATCCTGTGCCTTGGTGGTGCGGGCATAGTGTGTGGTCTTGCGACCCTCGGTGTGCGGATCATGAGGCTGCTTGGTGAACGCATCACGCGCATCACGCCGAGCCGCGGCTTTGCTGCGGAGCTCTCCGCCGCGCTGGTCGTGTCGCTTGCCTCCGCCTACGGCATCCCGGTGTCATCAACGCATTGCATCACGGGGCTGTGGTGGCGATCCGCATCCTTGACAATGGCTTCTGCAGCGTCCCCTGGTTGCTTGTAGGGAAGATGTACGCTGGCTGGATGTTTACCCTTGTCATCACGGGACTCATTTCGGCTGCGTTGTTTGCGCAGGGTGTCTACGCCCCGGCCGTATCGTCCGGCTGACACACGTCAGTGGCGCCTCCGTGCTCAGATGCTAGGCATCTGCTGCGCCTCATAAACATGCCTCTCTCTAATTGTATCCCCGCCCTTTGTCGGCGGTTAACTTTACTATTTTACTTGTTGGTAGTGCGTATTCCAGCCTCCCGCGGCAGTCGTCTCTGTGGGCCCTCCCTCGCCCGCTCGCCAGTTGCTGTTCGGCGGGTGACCTTGGGGGCACGTGGATGCGCAGACGCTGGCGTGGGGATAAGGGGAAGTGTAGCGGATAATTATGTGCTAGCTGAAGCACCGGGAACTGAAAGCAGGAGAAGAGGCACATGCACGTGCGCGAGGTGCACGAACAGTTGCCCATAGTTTCTTATCGTCGTGTAGCAGGTCCCACTGTTGTTCCTTATTGTTATTTTTTATATTTACTCGCCGTCTCGGCACACCGTGCTAGTTGTATACGTGGTGTTGTCTGTGCCCGCCCCGTAGTTGCAGGAGCCAGGCAGTAAATGGTAATGTGTAGGGAGGGCATCCGCCTTTAGATGAGCAATGTTGCCCATGGCACCCTGCGGTGCCGCTCATGTGTGCTGTGTGCGCATCTGCCCGCCCTTTCCTCCGTGCACTGTCTCGTCTGCATGCTCTCCCCTCCCACGTCTTCGGGCGCACACCCGCTCCCGCACTGGGCAGCTCTCGCCAACCAAGCAAGACAAGCCATTTTAGCAAGCACAACAGACTCTATCAAGGCCTCACGCGCTGCTGTCAGCACACAAGAACAACCGCCAGCAATCATGCCCAGTCCGTACCTATGGATCGTCATTGCCAGTGGCGTCCTGTCGTTCCTCACTGGTGGGGTGTGGGAATGAACGACCTTGCGAATGCCTTTGGCACGACATACGGTGCGCGCATCATGAAGCTCTGGCAGATCGTCTTGCTTGCCTCCATCTGCGAGTTTGTCGGCGCAGTTGCCCTTGGCGCCGAAGTGACGTCAACGATATCCAACGGCATTGCGAACCCGCAGTCGTTCGCTGACGAACCATACATCCTGATGTACGGGATGATGTGCGCACTCGCTGCCGCTTTCATGTGGCTTATGTTCGCCACCCTCATGGAGCTGCCCGTTTCGTCGACGCATAGCATTGCGGGTGCCATTATGGGCTTCGTGATGGTATACGGTGGCCCGAAGGCGGTGTCATTCGCCAAGAGGATCGACACGTTTCCTTTTGTGGCAGGTCGCACCCATTATCGCGTCGTGGTTCATCTCGCCAGGATTCAGCGGCGTGGCAGCAGCAACCCTATACGGCACCGTCGCTGCATCGTGCTCCGAGCGGACAAGCCCGTGCGACGCGCCATGTACTTTCTGCCCGTCATTGTTGGGATCACGTTCTTTCTGGAGTCGTTCTTTGTGCTCTACAAGGGTGCGAAGGCGCGCCTTCACTGGAGCGCCGGCAAGGCCGCGTGGGTTTCGGCGATCGTCGGCTGCTGCGCGTCCATTGTCACCACAGCGCTGCTTCCTTTTCTGAGCCGCCGCGTGCGGTGGCTGTGGGAGAGAGGCAGAGGATGGGATGAGCGCGGCGGAGGCTCCCGGTGCGTGAAGGAGTCACCGGAGCCCGTGCCGGAGACATTGGTGCGGGAGCCGGCTATGTGCCCCATGACCAGTCCCCCTCCAGAGAGTGGTGCAGATGGGGGGTGCGGTGCGGGTGCGGGTGCGGGTGCGGGTGCGGAGCACGGTGCTGCTGCCGACGCGCCAGGCGGCGGATGTTTGGGCACGAAGAGCATCAGTGCCTACATGGTCGACGAAGGAAGCACAGCACAGAGATGTACGACAGTCGCGTGGAGTATGTATTCCGGTACCTGCAGGTGTTCACCGCTGTGTGCGCGTCGTTTGCCCACGGAGCGAACGACGTGAGTAATGCCGTTGGCCCGTTCGCTGCCATCTACTCCATCT
>SOPI01000012.1:0-17429 GCA_021307395.1 Trypanosoma vivax | reverse complement strand
CCCGAAGACGTGGGAGGGGAGAGCATGCAGACGAGACACAGTGCACGGAGGAAAGGGCGGGCAGATGCGCACACAGCACACATGAGCGGCACCGCAGGGTGCCATGGGCAACATTGGCTCATCTAAAGGCGGATGCCCTCCCTACACATTACCATTTACTGCCTGGCTCCTGCAACTACGGGCGGGCACAGACAACACCACGTATACAACTAGCACGGTGTGCCGAGACGGCGAGTAAATATAAAAATAACAATAAGGAACAACAGTGGGACCTGCTACACGACGATAAGAAACTATGGGCAACTGTTCGTGCACCTCGCGCACGTGCATGTGCCTCTTCTCCTGCTTTCAGTTCCCGGTGCTTCAGCTAGCACATAATTATCCGCTACACTTCCCCTTATCCCCACGCCAGCGTCTGCGCATCCACGTGCCCCCCAAGGTCACCCGCCGAACAGCAACTGGCGAGCGGGCGAGGGAGGGCCCACAGAGACGACTGCCGCGGGAGGCTGGAATACGCACTACCAACAAGTAAAATAGTAAAGTTAACCGCCGACAAAGGGCGGGATACAATTAGAGAGGCATTTTATGAGGCGCAGCAGATGCCTAGCATCTGAGCACGGAGGCGCCACTGACGTGTGTCAGCCGGACGATACGGCCGGGGCGTAGACACCCTGCGCAAACAACGCAGCCGAAATGAGTCCCGTGATGACAAGGGTAAACATCCAGCCAGCGTACATCTTCCCTACAAGCAACCAGGGGACGCTGCAGAAGCCATTGTCAAGGATGCGGATCGCCACCACAGCCCCCGTGATGCAATGCGTTGATGACACCGGGATGCCGTAGGCGGAGGCAAGCGACACGACCAGCGCGGCGGGAGCTCCGCAGCAAAGCCGCGGCTCGGCGTGATGCGCGTGATGCGTTCACCAAGCAGCCTCATGATCCGCACACCGAGGGTCGCAAGACCACACACTATGCCCGCACCACCAAGGCACAGGATCCATATCGGCATGTCGTTCCGTGCCATAACCGCCTTGTTCTCGTAGATGGAGTAGATGGCAGCGAACGGGCCAACGGCATTACTCACGTCGTTCGCTCCGTGGGCAAACGACGCGCACACAGCGGTGAACACCTGCAGGTACCGGAATACATACTCCACGCGACTGTCGTACATCTCTGTGCTGTGCTTCCCTTCGTCGACCATGTAGGCACTGATGCTCTTCGTGCCCAAACATCCGCCGCTGGCGCGTCGGCAGCAGCACCGTGCTCCGCACCCGCACCCGCACCCGCACCCGCACCCGCACCCCCATCTGCACCACTCTCTGGAGGGGGACTGGTCATGGGGCACATAGCCGGCTCCCGCACCAATGTCTCCGGCACGGGCTCCGGTGACTCCTTCACGCACCCGGGAGCCTCCGCCGCGCTCATCCCATCCCTCTGCCTCCTCTCCCACAGCCACCGCACGCGGCGGCTCAGAAAAGGAAGCAGCGCTGTGGTGACAATGGACGCGCAGCAGCCGACGATCGCCGAAACCCACGCGGCCTTGCCGGCGCTCCAGTGAAGGCGCGCCTTCGCACCCTTGTAGAGCACAAAGAACGACTCCAGAAAGAACGTGATCCCAACAATGACGGGCAGAAAGTACATGGCGCGTCGCACGGGCTTGTCCGCTCGGAGCACGATGCAGCGGACGGTGCCGTATAGGGTTGCTGCTGCCACGCCGCTGAATCCTGGCGAGATGAACCACGACGCGATAATGGGTGCGACACCTGCCACAAAAGGAAACGTGTCGATCCTCTTGGCGAATGACACCGCCTTCGGGCCACCGTATACCATCACGAAGCCCATAATGGCACCCGCAATGCTATGCGTCGACGAAACGGGCAGCTCCATGAGGGTGGCGAACATAAGCCACATGAAAGCGGCAGCGAGTGCGCACATCATCCCGTACATCAGGATGTATGGTTCGTCAGCGAACGACTGCGGGTTCGCAATGCCGTTGGATATCGTTGACGTCACTTCGGCGCCAAGGGCAACTGCGCCGACAAACTCGCAGATGGAGGCAAGCAAGACGATCTGCCAGAGCTTCATGATGCGCGCACCGTATGTCGTGCCAAAGGCATTCGCAAGGTCGTTCATTCCCCACCCCCACCAGTGAGGAACGACAGGACGCCACTGGCAATGACGATCCATAGGTACGGACTGGGCATGATTGCTGGCGGTTGTTCTTGTGTGCTGACAGCAGCGCGTGAGGCCTTGATAGAGTCTGTTTGCTTGCTAAAATGGCTTGTCTTGCTTGGTTGGCGAGAGCTGCCCAGTGCGGGAGCGGGTGTGCGCCCGAAGACGTGGGAGGGAGAGCATGCAGACGAGACACAGTGCACGGAGGAAAGGGCGGGCAGATGCGCACACAGCACACATGAGCGGCACCGCAGGGTGCCATGGGCAACATTGGCTCATCTAAAGGCGGATGCCCTCCCTACACATTACCATTTACTGCCTGGCTCCTGCAACTACGGGGCGGGCACAGACAACACCACGTATACAACTAGCACGGTGTGCCGAGACGGCGAGTAAATATAAAAATAACAATAAGGAACAACAGTGGGACCTGCTACACGACGATAAGAAACTATGGCAACTGTTCGTGCACCTCGCGCACGTGCATGTGCCTCTTCTCCTGCTTTCAGTTCCCGGTGCTTCAGCTAGCACATAATTATCCGCTACACTTCCCCTTATCCCCACGCCAGCGTCTGCGCATCCACGTGCCCCCCAAGGTCACCCGCCGAACAGCAACTGGCGAGCGGCGAGGGAGGGCCCACAGAGACGACTGCCGCGGAGGCTGGAATACGCACTACCAACAAGTAAAATAGTAAAGTTAACCGCCGACAAAGGGCGGGGATACAATTAGAGAGGCATGTTTATGAGGCGCAGCAGATGCCTAGCATCTGAGCACGGAGGCGCCACTGACGTGTGTCAGCCGGACGATACGGCCGGGGCGTAGACACCCTGCGCAAACAACGCAGCCGAAATGAGTCCCGTGATGACAAGGGTAAACATCCAGCCAGCGTACATCTTCCCTACAAGCAACCAGGGGACGCTGCAGAAGCCATTGTCAAGGATGCGGATCGCCACCACAGCCCCCGTGATGCAATGCGTTGATGACACCGGGATGCCGTAGGCGGAGGCAAGCGACACGACCAGCGCGGCGGAGAGCTCCGCAGCAAAGCCGCGGCTCGGCGTGATGCGCGTGATGCGTTCACCAAGCAGCCTCATGATCCGCACACCGAGGGTCGCAAGACCACACACTATGCCCGCACCACCAAGGCACAGGATCCATATCGGCATGTCGTTCCGTGCCATAACCGCCTTGTTCTCGTAGATGGAGTAGATGGCAGCGAACGGGCCAACGGCATTACTCACGTCGTTCGCTCCGTGGGCAAACGACGCGCACACAGCGGTGAACACCTGCAGGTACCGGAATACATACTCCACGCGACTGTCGTACATCTCTGTGCTGTGCTTCCCTTCGTCGACCATGTAGGCACTGATGCTCTTCGTGCCCAAACATCCGCCGCCTGGCGCGTCGGCAGCAGCACCGTGCTCCGCACCCGCACCCGCACCCGCACCCGCACCCGCACCCCCATCTGCACCACTCTCTGGAGGGGGACTGGTCATGGGGCACATAGCCGGCTCCCGCACCAATGTCTCCGGCACGGGCTCCGGTGACTCCTTCACGCACCCGGGAGCCTCCGCCGCGCTCATCCCATCCCTCTGCCTCCTCTCCCACAGCCACCGCACGCGGCGGCTCAGAAAAGGAAGCAGCGCTGTGGTGACAATGGACGCGCAGCAGCCGACGATCGCCGAAACCCACGCGGCCTTGCCGGCGCTCCAGTGAAGGCGCGCCTTCGCACCCTTGTAGAGCACAAAGAACGACTCCAGAAAGAACGTGATCCCAACAATGACGGGCAGAAAGTACATGGCGCGTCGCACGGGCTTGTCCGCTCGGAGCACGATGCAGCGGACGGTGCCGTATAGGGTTGCTGCTGCCACGCCGCTGAATCCTGGCGAGATGAACCACGACGCGATAATGGGTGCGACACCTGCCACAAAAGGAAACGTGTCGATCCTCTTGGCGAATGACACCGCCTTCGGGCCACCGTATACCATCACGAAGCCCATAATGGCACCCGCAATGCTATGCGTCGACGAAACGGGCAGCTCCATGAGGGTGGCGAACATAAGCCACATGAAAGCGGCAGCGAGTGCGCACATCATCCCGTACATCAGGATGTATGGTTCGTCAGCGAACGACTGCGGGTTCGCAATGCGTTGGATATCGTTGACGTCACTTCGGCGCCAAGGGCAACTGCGCCGACAAACTCGCAGATGGAGGCAAGCAAGACGATCTGCCAGAGCTTCATGATGCGCGCACCGTATGTCGTGCCAAAGGCATTCGCAAGGTCGTTCATTCCCACACCCCCACCAGTGAGGAACGACAGGACGCCACTGGCAATGACGATCCATAGGTACGGACTGGGCATGATTGCTGGCGGTTGTTCTTTGTGCTGACAGCAGCGCGTGAGGCCTTGATAGAGTCTGTTGTGCTTGCTAAAATGGCTTGTCTTGCTTGGTTGGCGAGAGCTGCCCAGTGCGGGAGCGGGTGTGCGCCCGAAGACGTGGGAGGGGAGAGCATGCAGACGAGACACAGTGCACGGAGGAAAGGGCGGGCAGATGCGCACACAGCACACATGAGCGGCACCGCAGGGTGCCATGGGCAACATTGGCTCATCTAAAGGCGGATGCCCTCCCTACACATTACCATTTACTGCCTGGCTCCTGCAACTACGGGGCGGGCACAGACAACACCACGTATACAACTAGCACGGTGTGCCGAGACGGCGAGTAAATATAAAATAAAACAATAAGGAACAACAGTGGGACCTGCTACACGACGATAAGAAACTATGGGCAACTGTTCGTGCACCTCGCGCACGTGCATGTGCCTCTTCTCCTGCTTTCAGTTCCCGGTGCTTCAGCTAGCACATAATTATCCGCTACACTTCCCCTTATCCCCACGCCAGCGTCTGCGCATCCACGTGCCCCCCAAGGTCACCCGCCGAACAGCAACTGGCGAGCGGGCGAGGGAGGGCCCACAGAGACGACTGCCGCGGGAGGCTGGAATACGCACTACCAACAAGTAAAATAGTAAAGTTAACCGCCGACAAAGGGCGGGGATACAATTAGAGAGGCATGTTTATGAGGCGCAGCAGATGCCTAGCATCTGAGCACGGAGGCGCCACTGACGTGTGTCAGCCGGACGATACGGCCGGGGCGTAGACACCCTGCGCAAACAACGCAGCCGAAATGAGTCCCGTGATGACAAGGGTAAACATCCAGCCAGCGTACATCTTCCCTACAAGCAACCAGGGGACGCTGCAGAAGCCATTGTCAAGGATGCGGATCGCCACCACAGCCCCCGTGATGCAATGCGTTGATGACACCGGGATGCCGTAGGCGGAGGCAAGCGACACGACCAGCGCGGCGGAGAGCTCCGCAGCAAAGCCGCGGCTCGGCGTGATGCGCGTGATGCGTTCACCAAGCAGCCTCATGATCCGCACACCGAGGGTCGCAAGACCACACACTATGCCCGCACCACCAAGGCACAGGATCCATATCGGCATGTCGTTCCGTGCCATAACCGCCTTGTTCTCGTAGATGGAGTAGATGGCAGCGAACGGGCCAACGGCATTACTCACGTCGTTCGCTCCGTGGGCAAACGACGCGCACACAGCGGTGAACACCTGCAGGTACCGGAATACATACTCCACGCGACTGTCGTACATCTCTGTGCTGTGCTTCCCTTCGTCGACCATGTAGGCACTGATGCTCTTCGTGCCCAAACATCCGCCGCCTGGCGCGTCGGCAGCAGCACCGTGCTCCGCACCCGCACCCGCACCCGCACCCGCACCCGCACCCCCATCTGCACCACTCTCTGGAGGGGGACTGGTCATGGGGCACATAGCCGGCTCCCGCACCAATGTCTCCGGCACGGGCTCCGGTGACTCCTTCACGCACCCGGGAGCCTCCGCCGCGCTCATCCCATCCCTCTGCCTCCTCTCCCACAGCCACCGCACGCGGCGGCTCAGAAAAGGAAGCAGCGCTGTGGTGACAATGGACGCGCAGCAGCCGACGATCGCCGAAACCCACGCGGCCTTGCCGGCGCTCCAGTGAAGGCGCGCCTTCGCACCCTTGTAGAGCACAAAGAACGACTCCAGAAAGAACGTGATCCCAACAATGACGGGCAGAAAGTACATGGCGCGTCGCACGGGCTTGTCCGCTCGGAGCACGATGCAGCGGACGGTGCCGTATAGGGTTGCTGCTGCCACGCCGCTGAATCCTGGCGAGATGAACCACGACGCGATAATGGGTGCGACACCTGCCACAAAAGGAAACGTGTCGATCCTCTTGGCGAATGACACCGCCTTCGGGCCACCGTATACCATCACGAAGCCCATAATGGCACCCGCAATGCTATGCGTCGACGAAACGGGCAGCTCCATGAGGGTGGCGAACATAAGCCACATGAAAGCGGCAGCGAGTGCGCACATCATCCCGTACATCAGGATGTATGGTTCGTCAGCGAACGACTGCGGGTTCGCAATGCCGTTGGATATCGTTGACGTCACTTCGGCGCCAAGGGCAACTGCGCCGACAAACTCGCAGATGGAGGCAAGCAAGACGATCTGCCAGAGCTTCATGATGCGCGCACCGTATGTCGTGCCAAAGGCATTCGCAAGGTCGTTCATTCCCACACCCCCACCAGTGAGGAACGACAGGACGCCACTGGCAATGACGATCCATAGGTACGGACTGGGCATGATTGCTGGCGGTTGTTCTTGTGTGCTGACAGCAGCGCGTGAGGCCTTGATAGAGTCTGTTGTGCTTGCTAAAATGGCTTGTCTTGCTTGGTTGGCGAGAGCTGCCCAGTGCGGGAGCGGTGTGCGCCCGAAGACGTGGGAGGGGAGAGCATGCAGACGAGACACAGTGCACGGAGGAAAGGGCGGGCAGATGCGCACACAGCACACATGAGCGGCACCGCAGGGTGCCATGGGCAACATTGGCTCATCTAAAGGCGGATGCCCTCCCTACACATTACCATTTACTGCCTGGCTCCTGCAACTACGGGGCGGGCACAGACAACACCACGTATACAACTAGCACGGTGTGCCGAGACGGCGAGTAAATATAAAAATAACAATAAGGAACAACAGTGGGACCTGCTACACGACGATAAGAAACTATGGGCAACTGTTCGTGCACCTCGCGCACGTGCATGTGCCTCTTCTCCTGCTTTCAGTTCCCGGTGCTTCAGCTAGCACATAATTATCCGCTACACTTCCCCTTATCCCCACGCCAGCGTCTGCGCATCCACGTGCCCCCCAAGGTCACCCGCCGAACAGCAACTGGCGAGCGGGCGAGGGAGGCCCACAGAGACGACTGCGCGGGAGGCTGGAATACGCACTACCAACAAGTAAAATAGTAAAGTTAACCCGACAAAGGGCGGGGATACAATTAGAGAGGCATGTTTATGAGGCGCAGCAGATGCCTAGCATCTGAGCACGGAGGCGCCACTGACGTGTGTCAGCCGGACGATACGGCCGGGGCGTAGACACCCTGCGCAAACAACGCAGCCGAAATGAGTCCCGTGATGACAAGGGTAAACATCCAGCCAGCGTACATCTTCCCTACAAGCAACCAGGGGACGCTGCAGAAGCCATTGTCAAGGATGCGGATCGCCACCACAGCCCCCGTGATGCAATGCGTTGATGACACCGGGATGCCGTAGGCGGAGGCAAGCGACACGACCAGCGCGGCGGAGAGCTCCGCAGCAAAGCCGCGGCTCGGCGTGATGCGCGTGATGCGTTCACCAAGCAGCCTCATGATCCGCACACCGAGGGTCGCAAGACCACACACTATGCCCGCACCACCAAGGCACAGGATCCATATCGGCATGTCGTTCCGTGCCATAACCGCCTTGTTCTCGTAGATGGAGTAGATGGCAGCGAACGGGCCAACGGCATTACTCACGTCGTTCGCTCCGTGGGCAAACGACGCGCACACAGCGGTGAACACCTGCAGGTACCGGAATACATACTCCACGCGACTGTCGTACATCTCTGTGCTGTGCTTCCCTTCGTCGACCATGTAGGCACTGATGCTCTTCGTGCCCAAACATCCGCCGCCTGGCGCGTCGGCAGCAGCACCGTGCTCCGCACCCGCACCCGCACCCGCACCCGCCCGCACCCGCACCCCCATCTGCACCACTCTCTGGAGGGGGACTGGTCATGGGGCACATAGCCGGCTCCCGCACCAATGTCTCCGGCACGGGCTCCGGTGACTCCTTCACGCACCCGGGAGCCTCCGCCGCGCTCATCCCATCCCTCTGCCTCCTCTCCCACAGCCACCGCACGCGGCGGCTCAGAAAAGGAAGCAGCGCTGTGGTGACAATGGACGCGCAGCAGCCGACGATCGCCGAAACCCACGCGGCCTTGCCGGCGCTCCAGTGAAGGCGCGCCTTCGCACCCTTGTAGAGCACAAAGAACGACTCCAGAAAGAACGTGATCCCAACAATGACGGGCAGAAAGTACATGGCGCGTCGCACGGGCTTGTCCGCTCGGAGCACGATGCAGCGGACGGTGCCGTATAGGTTGCTGCTGCCACGCCGCTGAATCCTGGCGAGATGAACCACGACGCGATAATGGGTGCGACACCTGCCACAAAAGGAAACGTGTCGATCCTCTTGGCGAATGACACCGCCTTCGGGCCACCGTATACCATCACGAAGCCCATAATGGCACCCGCAATGCTATGCGTCGACGAAACGGGCAGCTCCATGAGGGTGGCGAACATAAGCCACATGAAAGCGGCAGCGAGTGCGCACATCATCCCGTACATCAGGATGTATGGTTCGTCAGCGAACGACTGCGGGTTCGCAATGCCGTTGGATATCGTTGACGTCACTTCGGCGCCAAGGGCAACTGCGCCGACAAACTCGCAGATGGAGGCAAGCAAGACGATCTGCCAGAGCTTCATGATGCGCGCACCGTATGTCGTGCCAAAGGCATTCGCAAGGTCGTTCATTCCCACACCCCCACCAGTGAGGAACGACAGACGCCACTGGCAATGACGATCCATAGGTACGGACTGGGCATGATTGCTGGCGGTTGTTCTTGTGTGCTGACAGCAGCGCGTGAGGCCTTGATAGAGTCTGTTGTGCTTGCTAATGGCTTGTCTTGCTTGGTTGGCGAGAGCTGCCCAGTGCGGGAGCGGGTGTGCGCCCGAAGACGTGGGAGGGGAGAGCATGCAGACGAGACACAGTGCACGGAGGAAAGGGCGGGCAGATGCGCACACAGCACACATGAGCGGCACCGCAGGGTGCCATGGGCAACATTGGCTCATCTAAAGGCGGATGCCCTCCCTACACATTACCATTTACTGCCTGGCTCCTGCAACTACGGGGCGGGCACAGACAACACCACGTATACAACTAGCACGGTGTGCCGAGACGGCGAGTAAATATAAAAATAACAATAAGGAACAACAGTGGGACCTGCTACACGACGATAAGAAACTATGGGCAACTGTTCGTGCACCTCGCGCACGTGCATGTGCCTCTTCTCCTGCTTTCAGTTCCCGGTGCTTCAGCTAGCACATAATTATCCGCTACACTTCCCCTTATCCCCACGCCAGCGTCTGCGCATCCACGTGCCCCCCAAGGTCACCGCCGAACAGCAACTGGCGAGCGGGCGAGGAGGGCCCACAGAGACGACTGCCGCGGGAGGCTGGAATACGCACTACCAACAAGTAAAATAGTAAAGTTAACCGCCGACAAAGGGCGGGGATACAATTAGAGAGGCATGTTTATGAGGCGCAGCAGATGCCTAGCATCTGAGCACGGAGGCGCCACTGACGTGTGTCAGCCGGACGATACGGCCGGGGCGTAGACACCCTGCGCAAACAACGCAGCCGAAATGAGTCCCGTGATGACAAGGGTAAACATCCAGCCAGCGTACATCTTCCCTACAAGCAACCAGGGGACGCTGCAGAAGCCATTGTCAAGGATGCGGATCGCCACCACAGCCCCCGTGATGCAATGCGTTGATGACACCGGGATGCGTAGGCGGAGGCAAGCGACACGACCAGCGCGGCGGAGAGCTCCGCAGCAAAGCCGCGGCTCGGCGTGATGCGCGTGATGCGTTCACCAAGCAGCCTCATGATCCGCACACCGAGGGTCGCAAGACCACACACTATGCCCGCCCACCAAGGCACAGGATCCATATCGGCATGTCGTTCCGTGCCATAACCGCCTTGTTCTCGTAGATGGAGTAGATGGCAGCGAACGGCCAACGGCATTACTCACGTCGTTCGCTCCGTGGGCAAACGACGCGCACACAGCGGTGAACACCTGCAGGTACCGGAATACATACTCCACGCGACTGTCGTACATCTCTGTGCTGTGCTTCCCTTCGTCGACCATGTAGGCACTGATGCTCTTCGTGCCCAAACATCCGCCGCCTGGCGCGTCGGCAGCAGCACCGTGCTCCGCACCCGCACCCGCACCCGCACCCGCACCGCACCCCCATCTGCACCACTCTCTGGAGGGGGACTGGTCATGGGGCACATAGCCGGCTCCCGCACCAATGTCTCCGGCACGGGCTCCGGTGACTCCTTCACGCACCCGGGAGCCTCCGCCGCGCTCATCCCATCCCTCTGCCTCCTCTCCCACAGCCACCGCACGCGGCGGCTCAGAAAAGGAAGCAGCGCTGTGGTGACAATGGACGCGCAGCAGCCGACGATCGCCGAAACCCACGCGGCCTTGCCGGCGCTCCAGTGAAGGCGCGCCTTCGCACCCTTGTAGAGCACAAAGAACGACTCAGAAAGAACGTGATCCCAACAATGACGGGCAGAAAGTACATGGCGCGTCGCACGGGCTTGTCCGCTCGGAGCACGATGCAGCGGACGGTGCCGTATAGGGTTGCTGCTGCCACGCCGCTGAATCCTGGCGAGATGAACCACGACGCGATAATGGGTGCGACACCTGCCACAAAAGGAAACGTGTCGATCCTCTTGGCGAATGACACCGCCTTCGGGCCACCGTATACCATCACGAAGCCCATAATGGCACCCGCAATGCTATGCGTCGACGAAACGGGCAGCTCCATGAGGGTGGCGAACATAAGCCACATGAAAGCGGCAGCGAGTGCGCACATCATCCCGTACATCAGGATGTATGGTTCGTCAGCGAACGACTGCGGGTTCGCAATGCCGTTGGATATCGTTGACGTCACTTCGGCGCCAAGGGCAACTGCGCCGACAAACTCGCAGATGGAGGCAAGCAAGACGATCTGCCAGAGCTTCATGATGCGCGCACCGTATGTCGTGCCAAAGGCATTCGCAAGGTCGTTCATTCCCACACCCCACCAGTGAGGAACGACAGGACGCCACTGGCAATGACGATCCATAGGTACGGACTGGGCATGATTGCTGGCGGTTGTTCTTGTGTGCTGACAGCAGCGCGTGAGGCCTTGATAGAGTCTGTTGTGCTTGCTAAAATGGCTTGTCTTGCTTGGTTGGCGAGAGCTGCCCAGTGCGGGAGCGGGTGTGCGCCCGAAGACGTGGGAGGGGAGAGCATGCAGACGAGACACAGTGCACGGAGGAAAGGGCGGGCAGATGCGCACACAGCACACATGAGCGGCACCGCAGGGTGCCATGGGCAACATTGGCTCATCTAAAGGCGGATGCCCTCCCTACACATTACCATTTACTGCCTGGCTCCTGCAACTACGGGCGGGCACAGACAACACCACGTATACAACTAGCACGGTGTGCCGAGACGGCGTAAATATAAAAATAACAATAAGGAACAACAGTGGGACCTGCTACACGACGATAAGAAACTATGGGCAACTGTTCGTGCACCTCGCGCACGTGCATGTGCCTCTTCTCCTGCTTTCAGTTCCCGGTGCTTCAGCTAGCACATAATTATCCGCTACACTTCCCCTTATCCCCACGCCAGCGTCTGCGCATCCACGTGCCCCCCAAGGTCACCCGCCGAACAGCAACTGGCGAGCGGCGAGGGAGGGCCCACAGAGACGACTGCCGCGGAGGCTGGAATACGCACTACCAACAAGTAAAATAGTAAAGTTAACCGCCGACAAAGGGCGGGATACAATTAGAGAGGCATGTTTATGAGGCGCAGCAGATGCCTAGCATCTGAGCACGGAGGCGCCACTGACGTGTGTCAGCCGGACGATACGGCCGGGGCGTAGACACCCTGCGCAAACAACGCAGCCGAAATGAGTCCCGTGATGACAAGGGTAAACATCCAGCCAGCGTACATCTTCCCTACAAGCAACCAGGGGACGCTGCAGAAGCCATTGTCAAGGATGCGGATCGCCACCACAGCCCCGTGATGCAATGCGTTGATGACACCGGGATGCCGTAGGCGGAGGCAAGCGACACGACCAGCGCGGCGGAGAGCTCCGCAGCAAAGCCGCGGCTCGGCGTGATGCGCGTGATGCGTTCACCAAGCAGCCTCATGATCCGCACACCGAGGGTCGCAAGACCACACACTATGCCGCACCACCAAGGCACAGGATCCATATCGGCATGTCGTTCCGTGCCATAACCGCCTTGTTCTCGTAGATGGAGTAGATGGCAGCGAACGGGCCAACGGCATTACTCACGTCGTTCGCTCCGTGGGCAAACGACGCGCACACAGCGGTGAACACCTGCAGGTACCGGAATACATACTCCACGCGACTGTCGTACATCTCTGTGCTGTGCTTCCCTTCGTCGACCATGTAGGCACTGATGCTCTTCGTGCCCAAACATCCGCCGCCTGGCGCGTCGGCAGCAGCACCGTGCTCCGCACCCGCACCGCACCCGCACCCGCACCCGCACCCCCATCTGCACCACTCTCTGGAGGGGACTGGTCATGGGGCACATAGCCGGCTCCCGCACCAATGTCTCCGGCACGGGCTCCGGTGACTCCTTCACGCACCCGGGAGCCTCCGCCGCGCTCATCCCATCCCTCTGCCTCCTCTCCCACAGCCACCGCACGCGGCGGCTCAGAAAAGGAAGCAGCGCTGTGGTGACAATGGACGCGCAGCAGCCGACGATCGCCGAAACCCACGCGGCCTTGCCGGCGCTCCAGTGAAGGCGCGCCTTCGCACCCTTGTAGAGCACAAAGAACGACTCCAGAAAGAACGTGATCCCAACAATGACGGGCAGAAAGTACATGGCGCGTCGCACGGGCTTGTCCGCTCGGAGCACGATGCAGCGGACGGTGCCGTATAGGGTTGCTGCTGCCACGCCGCTGAATCCTGGCGAGATGAACCACGACGCGATAATGGGTGCGACACCTGCCACAAAAGGAAACGTGTCGATCCTCTTGGCGAATGACACCGCCTTCGGGCCACCGTATACCATCACGAAGCCCATAATGGCACCCGCAATGCTATGCGTCGACGAAACGGGCAGCTCCATGAGGGTGGCGAACATAAGCCACATGAAAGCGGCAGCGAGTGCGCACATCATCCCGTACATCAGGATGTATGGTTCGTCAGCGAACGACTGCGGGTTCGCAATGCCGTTGGATATCGTTGACGTCACTTCGGCGCCAAGGGCAACTGCGCCGACAAACTCGCAGATGGAGGCAAGCAAGACGATCTGCCAGAGCTTCATGATGCGCGCACCGTATGTCGTGCCAAAGGCATTCGCAAGGTCGTTCATTCCCACACCCCCACCAGTGAGGAACGACAGGACGCCACTGGCAATGACGATCCATAGGTACGGACTGGGCATGATTGCTGGCGGTTGTTCTTGTGTGCTGACAGCAGCGCGTGAGGCCTTGATAGAGTCTGTTGTGCTTGCTAAAATGGCTTGTCTTGCTTGGTTGGCGAGAGCTGCCCAGTGCGGGAGCGGGTGTGCGCCCGAAGACGTGGGAGGGGAGAGCATGCAGACGAGACACAGTGCACGGAGGAAAGGGCGGGCAGATGCGCACACAGCACACATGAGCGGCACCGCAGGTGCCATGGGCAACATTGGCTCATCTAAAGGCGGATGCCCTCCCTACACATTACCATTTACTGCCTGGCTCCTGCAACTACGGGGCGGGCACAGACAACACCACGTATACAACTAGCACGGTGTGCCGAGACGGCGAGTAAATATAAAAATAACAATAAGGAACAACAGTGGGACCTGCTACACGACGATAAGAAACTATGGGCAACTGTTCGTGCACCTCGCGCACGTGCATGTGCCTCTTCTCCTGCTTTCAGTTCCCGGTGCTTCAGCTAGCACATAATTATCCGCTACACTTCCCCTTATCCCCACGCCAGCGTCTGCGCATCCACGTGCCCCCCAAGGTCACCCGCCGAACAGCAACTGGCGAGCGGGCGAGGGAGGCCCACAGAGACGACTGCCGCGGGAGGCTGGAATACGCACTACCAACAAGTAAAATAGTAAAGTTAACCGCCGACAAAGGGCGGGGATACAATTAGAGAGGCATGTTTATGAGGCGCAGCAGATGCCTAGCATCTGAGCACGGAGGCGCCACTGACGTGTGTCAGCCGGACGATACGGCCGGGGCGTAGACACCCTGCGCAAACAACGCAGCCGAAATGAGTCCCGTGATGACAAGGGTAAACATCCAGCCAGCGTACATCTTCCCTACAAGCAACCAGGGGACGCTGCAGAAGCCATTGTCAAGGATGCGGATCGCCACCACAGCCCCCGTGATGCAATGCGTTGATGACACCGGGATGCCGTAGGCGGAGGCAAGCGACACGACCAGCGCGGCGGAGAGCTCCGCAGCAAAGCCGCGGCTCGGCGTGATGCGCGTGATGCGTTCACCAAGCAGCCTCATGATCCGCACACCGAGGGTCGCAAGACCACACACTATGCCCGCACCACCAAGGCACAGGATCCATATCGGCATGTCGTTCCGTGCCATAACCGCCTTGTTCTCGTAGATGGAGTAGATGGCAGCGAACGGGCCAACGGCATTACTCACGTCGTTCGCTCCGTGGGCAAACGACGCGCACACAGCGGTGAACACCTGCAGGTACCGGAATACATACTCCACGCGACTGTCGTACATCTCTGTGCTGTGCTTCCCTTCGTCGACCATGTAGGCACTGATGCTCTTCGTGCCCAAACATCCGCCGCCTGGCGCGTCGGCAGCAGCACCGTGCTCCGCACCCGCACCCGCACCCGCACCCCCATCTGCACCACTCTCTGGGGGGACTGGTCATGGGGCACATAGCCGGCTCCCGCACCAATGTCTCCGGCACGGGCTCCGGTGACTCCTTCACGCACCCGGGAGCCTCCGCCGCGCTCATCCCATCCCTCTGCCTCCTCTCCCACAGCCACCGCACGCGGCGGCTCAGAAAAGGAAGCAGCTGTGGTGACAATGGACGCGCAGCAGCCGACGATCGCCGAAACCCACGCGGCCTTGCCGGCGCTCCAGTGAAGGCGCGCCTTCGCACCCTTGTAGAGCACAAAGAACGACTCCAGAAAGAACGTGATCCCAACAATGACGGGCAGAAAGTACATGGCGCGTCGCACGGCTTGTCCGCTCGGAGCACGATGCAGCGGACGGTGCCGTATAGGGTTGCTGCTGCCACGCCGCTGAATCCTGGCGAGATGAACCACGACGCGATAATGGGTGCGACACCTGCCACAAAAGGAAACGTGTCGATCCTCTTGGCGAATGACACCGCCTTCGGGCCACCGTATACCATCACGAAGCCCATAATGGCACCCGCAATGCTATGCGTCGACGAAACGGGCAGCTCCATGAGGGTGGCGAACATAAGCCACATGAAAGCGGCAGCGAGTGCGCACATCATCCCGTACATCAGGATGTATGGTTCGTCAGCGAACGACTGCGGGTTCGCAATGCCGTTGGATATCGTTGACGTCACTTCGGCGCCAAGGGCAACTGCGCCGACAAACTCGCAGATGGAGGCAAGCAAGACGATCTGCCAGAGCTTCATGATGCGCGCACCGTATGTCGTGCCAAAGGCATTCGCAAGGTCGTTCATTCCACACCCCCACCAGTGAGGAACGACAGGACGCCACTGGCAATGACGATCCATAGGTACGGACTGGGCATGATTGCTGGCGGTTGTTCTTGTGTGCTGACAGCAGCGCGTGAGGCCTTGATAGAGTCTGTTGTGCTTGCTAAAATGGCTTGTCTTGCTTGGTTGGCGAGAGCTGCCCAGTGCGGGAGCGGGTGTGCGCCCGAAGACGTGGGAGGGGAGAGCATGCAGACGAGACACAGTGCACGGAGGAAAGGGCGGGCAGATGCGCACACAGCACACATGAGCGGCACCGCAGGGTGCCATGGGCAACATTGGCTCATCTAAAGGCGGATGCCCTCCCTACACATTACCATTTACTGCCTGGCTCCTGCAACTACGGGCGGGCACAGACAACACCACGTATACAACTAGCACGGTGTGCCGAGACGGCGAGTAAATATAAAAATAACAATAAGGAACAACAGTGGGACCTGCTACACGACGATAAGAAACTATGGGCAACTGTTCGTGCACCTCGCGCACGTGCATGTGCCTCTTCTCCTGCTTTCAGTTCCCGGTGCTTCAGCTAGCACATAATTATCCGCTACACTTCCCCTTATCCCCACGCCAGCGTCTGCGCATCCACGTGCCCCCAAGGTCACCCGCCGAACAGCAACTGGCGAGCGGGCGAGGGAGGGCCCACAGAGACGACTGCCGCGGGAGGCTGGAATACGCACTACCAACAAGTAAAATAGTAAAGTTAACCGCCGACAAAGGGCGGGATACAATTAGAGAGGCATGTTTATGAGGCGCAGCAGATGCCTAGCATCTGAGCACGGAGGCGCCACTGACGTGTGTCAGCCGGACGATACGGCCGGGGCGTAGACACCCTGCGCAAACAACGCAGCCGAAATGAGTCCCGTGATGACAAGGGTAAACATCCAGCCAGCGTACATCTTCCCTACAAGCAACCAACCAGGACGCTGCAGAAGCCATTGTCAAGGATGCGGATCGCCACCACAGCCCCCGTGATGCAATGCGTTGATGACACCGGGATGCCGTAGGCGGAGGCAAGCGACACGACCAGCGCGGCGGAGAGCTCCGCAGCAAAGCCGCGGCTCGGCGTGATGCGCGTGATGCGTTCACCAAGCAGCCTCATGATCCGCACACGAGGGTCGCAAGACCACACACTATGCCCGCACCACCAAGGCACAGGATCCATATCGGCATGTCGTTCCGTGCCATAACCGCCTTGTTCTCGTAGATGGAGTAGATGGCAGCGAACGGGCCAACGGCATTACTCACGTCGTTCGCTCCGTGGGCAAACGACGCGCACACAGCGGT
>SOPI01000011.1:0-45512 GCA_021307395.1 Trypanosoma vivax | reverse complement strand
CTTTCAATCTGTATATTTTCTGTTCCCATATGCGCTTGCATGGTCAGCTTGCCATCAACTGGTGCAAGCAGCACACTGCACTAAACGTCTTCTACAGTCCAATAGCACCTCTTTGAGCCTCTTCCATTCGCCCGCAATGACATGTATGTGTCAAAAATTTGGCATCGCATCTCTTGCAACAGTCGTTGTTATTTTCTACAGGAAGTGTCAATGTAGGTTATTTTGGTCCTAATACGTGTTTGCTTTCTTTTCTTTTTCTACTTTAAATAAGAAGCCCTCGTCCCTTTCTATGAAGCGGGGATTTTCCACATCAGGGCAACTTGCCTTTATAGATACGATCGTATATTTACATCACTTCCCGCTCCGCACCACTATTCTTTGTGCCCCAACCAGACCCTCGCTGCTACCAATGCTGCACATATGCTTTCTCCGTGGCACTCCTATGCTCTTGGAAAAACGTATCGTGTCTTCACAAATTGATGATTCTGCACCATCTATTCTCTAACTCTCCTAATATATGTGGTTCCCTTACTTCTTGTTCCTCTGTTGCTGTAGCATTTACCTTGTACGCCGGTTTTGAGCGCATGCCTTTGGAGACAATCAACCTCCTGGGTAAGAAACCCCAGGAGGATGAAAAGTTCAGCCCACTGCAGAGGAGATAAATACAATTAGAAAGAAAATGGAGGACCCGAAGTTCATGGAGCTATTCCAGGAATACATGAAATCAATGGAGGATCCTGAGACGCGCCGTGAGGAGGAGGCATACCTTGAGCAAGTAGAGCGTGAAGCCAAGGAAGGGGCGATTACAGCTTTGATTTCGTTTTCCCTAAGCCAGGTTTTGTTGTGGAGCTTCTTGAGCCATCAACGACGTATCGCGTGGAGCGGGGTAAGGCAAAGAGCCAAGCACCTGTGTACGTCAACATGGGATGCAGTGACAAGATCGATCCCTTTCGTGAGGAAACAACTGGAGATAGAGGCAACAGCAATTGGTATGTTCCAGTATCCATCTCCAAGCCACGTACAGAGCTTTTTAGTGAGGTAGCTGCTAGTGCAAAAACGGGTTCAAGCAGTGACGGTGATCGTAAAGAGTCTGTAATTGTATATGATGCCGTGTTTCACCCCAATACACTACAGTTGGCTGAACGAAGTGATCGTTTCTGTTGCTTTCTTGTGAACATTGCTGTTGAGCACATCAACACAGGCTACGGTGACAGCAATGGGTTTCAGTTTCGCCGCTTACCGAGCAGCGTACCGTCTGTAGGTACCCTTCAGAACCAGACAATCACGCGCCAGAAGGGGAAATCTCCCTTTGAAGCAGCGAAGGACGAGCCGGTGTTGACGCGGCCCACCAAGACACTACCAAAGCTGGGCGCGAGCAATAAGGTTTCCAATGCATCCACTCCAGTGGTGGGAAAACACGACAACGTTACCTCCGCAGGTCAAAGTGATTCCAACGCGGGGAATACTTCCAAGCTCGTGCAGCGGGACAGCATGCCGCGTTGCACTGTCACCCACGAGGGCGTATAGACCTTTGTGATGCGTGGGGTTGGAAAGTTGTTGATCAGCGTGTGGGTGTGCCGGAGGCTCTTGTAGTGAAGATGGAGTTTGTTGGCGTGCAGACTGCATCGGTACTCAATGTGGAGGTTGAAGGCACATATGTGGCTGTTTCTCGCAGCAGTCTCCACAATTATCATGGGACGTTGCCACTTCCCTTTACGGTGGAGACAGTGCCATTAGAGGCAAAGTTTGAGCGTAAGCGCAGCATACTTACTCTAGTGCTGCGCGTTGTACCGCCTGAACCAGCGGGCATCACAGCCACAGACATGAGACGCCTACTGCGTGCCGGAAGTGGTGAGGACAGAGAATCACTTGTTGAGGGGGGTGGGGATGTCAAAAATTTAAACAGCTCCCCGCAAGAAGGCGCGGACAGTTCTGAGATGGTCAAAGATTTTACAGCAGGTACTACCCCGGTTAATGAGGAAGTGAAAGGGGACCCGGCGTTGGAGTGTGTAGTGCCAACGGGGGACGACCCCAAAGTGACTCAGGGGCCATCCGAACGGCATGAGCTAGCGACTCCACAATTTTCTGGAATTGCAGATCAGGAGCGTGTTCGACTTGTGATGGAAAAACTGGAGGCAGCCAGGCGTGAACGTGAGAAGATGGCAAAGGGGGAAGCTGCAAGGAAGGAAGGGAATAAGAATGGGTCGCTAGACGTTGCTGAGGTGGCTCAGGGGGATGGTGTCAGTGCTTGTACTTTGCAGGCGGATGTTGGCGACCACGAGGGAGCATCAGCGATGACCGGAGCAACGACAGCCAATCTCAACATTTCAGGCTCATCAGCAACCCCTGAGACACAGGAATCATCCAAAATGGAAGAGTTAATTGCTCTGCAGCAGCGGCAGGACTCGTGGCGCCGTGGTGTTGAAGAGCGTTTGGGTGCAATGGAGAAAGAAGAACAGCACGCTCTTCTTGAGGCTCAGCTGGAAGCACGACGTGATGCTGAGCGCCTACGGAAGCGTGTAGACGCAGCTAAAATTCAGGAAGCAGCAGAGGCAAAGCTTCGTGAATGTATGGCAGAACTTCCACTGCGCAGTAAACACATTTTTACTATAGACTAAATAAGGTGGCGGTTGTGCGCTTCGCACGTTTGTTCTCCTCTTTTGTTACGTTGGCCTGAACCTGAGCCCGTTTTTGCACTCTGGTTGCCGGTGCATGAAGGTTGATGCACACTGGCTCTGGTTGCGTGGAAGTTTTGTAGCACCTTCGTTGGCGAAAGGGGCATGCAGGCATTAGGAAACCCATACAAATCTAAATAGAGAACTCCTGGTTGCTAAACGCAGGCTCACAGAGCTGAAATGCTGAGACTTTGTAAAGCTGGCAGTGCGTTTGTTACGACAGCCACGCCATTTCTCCCCATACCTTTTTGTTACATTATATGCAAAAATAAAAAAATAAATATCCGTGAATTCTGTTAGAGGGCGTCAGACGCGTAACCCCCCCTTCCTTCCTTCCTGTTCTACTGACTTTATCTTTTTACACTTTACTGTGCACCCTTTCCTTCACTGCCTTTTTGCTCTCGCGTTACTTTGGCCTTCGCATTAATTCCATACCTTTATAAGTAATTGTGGTGAAAAATATGGCGGGAGACTCCACGGAATAAAAGTGTGCGGTTAAGTCACGATTTTGTTGGATAGAGTGCACTTATTATTATTATTATTATGATACTTGCGCACAGTGTTCGGCCGCACTTAGCAAGGATTGGACAAAGGATGACTTTCTTCTTTTTTTCTTTTTTTGTAAGAATTCGAAGGGGGAAGGTGCTGTAGGAAGGTCGGCGACGAGTACAAAACGTGATCGTCCAAGCGTCACACCTGCTCCTTTCTTTTCTCTGTGTAATTGTTACCTGCCAGTTACTTTGTGTGGAAGTGTGCGTATGCAATGAGCGAGACACCCCAGGGAGCGCCTTTAGCTCCCTCTGAAGTGAACTTTGAATTGGTACACGAAATTATGCGCCGACATTTACGTCGTGGTGCGACTTTGCTGTGCTTGCTGTCATTGCATTAGATTTTATTCATAATCAGCCGCACTTTTGGCGCACGTGTGATTACCGGGACGGCATCGCAGCGGCTGTGATAAGTTCTTCCGTATGCTTGCCAAGTCCATATAATTGCCACAGCCCTCGTGCGAAGCCGTTGACCAAAAATGAATTGTTCATGATCCTGCGCGCCGTTGGGTCTGATAATCCCAACGTAGCTGCAGTGATTAAGCAGATAGAGGCTACAGAAATGAGTTACAAACGGAAGTTGGTGGCTGTATGGTAAATGCAATTTTTTGGTCGAATTCCTGATGTGTGTAACGTTTCTCACGCGGACGCTATCGTGCTCATGGCGTAGGAGACCTCGGTCCTGAGCAACCACTGATGGAAACGATACATTGCACTCTTTGGTCTTTAAAACGCCCTCGCGAGGCCTGCAGGGAAGTGAGTGAGGCAGTGACTAGCGGAGAAGGAGTGCCGGGTGACATGTGAGGGAACGGAGAGGGGGCACGACCCGTGTCCTGCAGTGAGGTTCCAAACGAGGAGCAGAGTCGTGATGCATTGCAGGTGCTGGACCAGCTCCACGTATTACCTGGCTCTAGATGCACGGTGTCTTCGTTTGACGCTGTAGGTGACTTACTGGGCGGGAAAGGCCGTGACAGTGGCACAGACCATGGTAAGCAGCTGGATCCTTTTTTAGTGCCTTTGGATCTGGAGAGAGGCGGTAAGAATAGTGGTGGTACCTCATACTCGAGGCAAAGGCGTTTTAATTCACTGAAGAGGAAGATGCAGCAATTCAGCAAGGGCTCATACGCTTCCCAAAAGATCCTGGGCGATTCAAGCGGATTTTCTACGCGTACCAGCACGTATGGCGACCCGGTAGGACAGTAAACCAATTGTACGACCACTGGAGGGGGTCACTTCGCTACAGGCTATTACAGCAGGATGGATATAGGGGGAAGAACAGCCTTGGTGCGCGCGCGCCGCCCAGCGGCCAATAAATGAAGCAAATAAAGGCCGGGGCGGGGTGTGCCTCTGTAGTATGTGTCTCTGTTTTTGATCTCTGCTTTTGCCTTTGGTGTGCGTGTGTGTGTGTGTTTGTGCGTGAAATGCTATGAGTGCAGCACAGGTCCATGCATAATTTTGGAGTGTGCTTGCGTTGTTTTGTATTGTTTATGGTTCCAACAGTTGCTTGCACATTCAATGTAAATTTTTTTAAAAAAAACATGTGCGTCATCTTACGTGCTCTCACACTTCGTGGAAATAAAATCTTTCACCGGGACAATTAAAGTGTTAGTGATATTCGGCGGCGCATACCGCTAGCCCTTCAAGGTTCGCTGTATTCTAGCAGTGCACCGTTTTAGATGTTCACCAACTTTCACCAGCGCTACGCATTTATACTGGCGAATTGTGATACTGATTTATGACCAGGTTGACGTCGCAGCGCTAAGGTAGTTCTCATCCTTCACTGTAAATTCTGTTTGAGGCAACATGTGCGACGTATACATACATCTTGTTTGAGACTGCCTCCTCCCCACCCCACGGTGAGCAGCAACTCTCCCCACGCGAAACATAAGTGTTCTTTTTGCTGTACTTTTTGCGCGTAGCAATTTGTAGCGCGACATCATCACAACTATCACCATTTTTGTTGTTGCTATTGCTGTGCATTCGTCATGGTTTATATTCCAAGTGGAAAGGAGGGGAAAAAGGCCAACTCACGGTGCATAAAGGGGATTTAGTAAAAGTTCATTTTGCATTAGTTACAAGAAGGAGATGCCGGCAGATGTAAAAGCTCTGATTGATGCCCCTCTGTCCAAGATGTGTACAGTCACCATCTCTGGCTTTTCTGGCATGTTTGCCTGGGTTTTCACGCATCCATTTGAAATGTGGAAGAACATTGTCATGACATCACCCAAAGGCACTTCACAGAGAGAGTGCTTGGCAAGAATGTGGCGACAAGGCCCTTTTAGCGGGTTGGCCTCCGGTCTCCTACGCCAAATTGTGTATGCACCATCGCGTCTTGGTTTCTATCCCATCTTTCGTGATGCCTCTCTAATTTGAAGAGTAATCCAGGTGATCCGCTCACGATAACCGACCGGGCCATTGCTGGGGCTCTTTCGGGTGCGTTCGCCAGTGTACTCAGTTCGCCTGTGGAAGTGTGCCTTGTTTTGCAGACAACAAGCAAGTCTAAGTTGTCACTGCTGGGGCGGTTTCTTGTGTCTACCACAACGGAGGCATTATTGGTTACTGGCGCGGTGCCGGTGCTCTCGCCTCTCGTGCTGCACTTGTTGGTGTAGCCCAGGTGGGTGTTCACGATCAAGTCTTAACCTTTTAAGACAGCGCAATGCCCGTTACTCTTTAAAGAACAATGTTAATCCGTTCAATGATAATATTGTGGTAAATGTGGCGAGCGTCATTACGGCCCTGTTCTATTCCATTGTTACAATGCCGGTTGAAGTGGCACGTGTGCGCATGTCGGCAGAGGGTTCCAAATCCAAGTACAAGAATTTGTGCCAGACAATACTGTGCGTGGCAAGGGAGGAAGGGGTGCTGTCCATGTACGACTCCTTTTTCCCCTATTTTGTACGTTGCGCTATGCATACGGTAGTGTGTTTCTTTACTATCGAGTATCTCACTAGGGGTATAAAGACGTGGCGTGCGACCAAACTTCCGGGTGCGTAGCTGTAGTTTTATTCGTTTTGGTCACCTCTGGTTTTAAAAGGAAAGAAATGGTCGGGGAATGCTAGGATAGATAGAGAGCGCCTGTACGGTATGAATGAGTCTGCTCATTAGTTGACTCACGTTTGCTATCGTAGGGTTCTGTCATAATTGAGCTGTGGTTTCGCTGATCGCCGCTGGCTTCCCTAATTCTACCCCCGCTCCTCTTACCCACTTTCTTTGTTGGATGTCTTTCAAATGCCACGTCCCGCGGAGGTGGGTTACAAGGCATGTAAGTAAAGGCGGTGCAAGGAACTGTGCGGACGACAGCGGTAACAGTACGTGTAGTGGGGAAAACGGAGCCTGAAGTTGAGAAGCTCATCAGTGCTTGGTGGAGATGTTGTGTTAAGAAGAAAACACGGTGCCTGGTTGTTGTTCTGTAGCTTTGCCATCGCGCCCTGGATCAGCAACTGTCACTGTTTTACTCTCTGAAAGGTTGATCGGTACTGCTTTGTTCATTTATGTTCAGTTTTTTTTTTTTCTTTTTGTCACACATCTTGGTTCGTATAAGCTACCTGGCATGGGCATTTTGGACACGTGCCAAACTCAGCCATGTTGCACGATATATTGTGTCGCTTCATGCTTCTCTGAATGCTATAATCCCTATGAAACTTACTAGTTGAGTACCTCCATACCCTTCTCTCTTCAACAAAACGATGATAAAAGGCATGAAAACCATGGAGGAGCCCCACAGTTTCCAAATACTGCTTCTCGCGACGGAGTGTAACTTTGTGCTGTGAATCCAGCTAGGAGTTTCTTCTTCCAGTTACTAATAATTAAACAGCTTTAAGGGTGTGGTAGAATGGGGTTTATTTGCAGGAGACCGCACCACTTCGTTGCACTTCACGTAGTGTCTCAAGACCGTAGAACCGCTTTGCTTAGTATGAGGAAGTCAGGGGTAAAACTCGACGGTTTTAAGTATGTGTAAGCATCACAGTCGTTGAGTTGTGCATTTATCTCACGTTCTGGTCAGCGATGGCGCCGAAAATTTTATCTGTTTGCTCGGCCTTTCAATTGTGTGATTGTGTTCGCATTTTTTCGATATATATATTTTTTTGATCGCTTTCTTTTTGCCCTGCTCATTTATGTGTGAAAATGAGGAAAGGGATAATGGGGGATGCAATCGTTGTCCCGTTGGCACCTCATAGTAATGGCCCATGTACAGTTGAGCTTCGCTGGGGGATAACAGAGCGAGATATTGACTGTGTTCGCGCCCTTCATGAGGAAGCTTTCCCTCTTCATTATCATCCATCGTACTATGCTTGGCTACTCAGCGAGTCGTGTGTCGCCCTCGTTGCTCGTGTTGCTTCTAATGACGCTACTCGCAGTGAGGAGGATACTTGTGCTGTAGCGGAGGAGAGTCAGACCTGCAGCAGCTCAGGGGAAGCACACCGCACAATTGTTGGGTTTTGCGTTGGTCAAGTAGCTCGTGGGCGCTACCACAATGGGCACTTTGCCCCTAACCCAACGGGGTACCTCTGCTCGTTTGCTGTGAAGAGCAGTTTACAGTGCTGCGGTATCGGCGAAACGCTGCTTAGGCATTTCCTCACGTACATGCATTACTGTATTCCAGTTCCGTCCTTGTTGCATCCAATTTGGCAGGCGCCAATGGACAGGGGGACACGGAGGTCCGATGTGGCGACACGCGCAGCGCGTGCCAGGCACTTGTTTAAATTTCCCGGTTGGACTAGTTACTTGGAAACGAAGGGGTTGCTAGATGGTAGACCGACGGAGGATGTTCCCAGCCCAGTTGGTGAGGCGATGTCCGCCCGTGACGTCACCATTGAGCGCGGCCTTAAGGAGGTTTGGTTGCACTGTTTGGCTTCCAAAAAAAGTTGATTCAGTTCTATGTGAAGCGTGGTTTTGTTTGTATACGACTGGTGCCGGAGTTCTACGAGTTTGATGGCTCCTTTCATGATGGAATGCTCCTAGTTTGCAGGCGTGATGTATCATTTGCCGCGCCTCCAGAACGAACGTCTATGAAGGCTCCCCAACGCTCGACAACCAGCGCTTTTAATTTCACAGTGGGCGAGAGCACCCCTCTCATGGCTTCCCAAGAGACGGACAATAGCTGGAGTTGTATTGTGGACATCGATTTGGGCAATGGTTTTGGTTACTTAACTCACGAGAAGGATTGCGCCAATGTATTCAACTGCGGCAGTTATTTTGGCGTTGCCTACCAGGGTGTAACGTGCGTGATACTCTTTGTAATAGTAGTAGCACTTGGTCTTAGTTTTGCCAAGGCAACGATGGCCTCAACGTGTGAACGTAAAGAGTGTGCGAGTGACACTCTGCGCTGAGCCGGGCGACGCATGGTCTTCAACTGCAGCGTAAGCCTACCCCACACTCACATGTAGATGGATGGGCACCATTTCTTTCTATGTACGGTGGCTTATTTTATTTTAATCCGTTTGGTAATTTTAAACATTTTATTTTTTTTTCTCTGTGCCCCTCCCGCGTTGTTGTGTGAAGCTAAAGCGACCTACACAGTAATAAGGGGAACAAAGCGCCTATCAATATGGAAGCGCTGGAATTAAAGCTGGATGCCTTGCAGGGCAAGTTGGAGCGGATGCATACAGATATCAAGAAACTTGGCACTGCACACCCAGTAATTTCTGGGTCAGCGCCTGTTGCCCAGGATCCAGAGTCTTCCGCAAGCATACCTCCAATATCTATCGGTCGCGGTGCACGTCTTAATGCGACGCGTTCGACAGAAAAGGCCTCATGCGATAGTCCATCAAGCGTTCTTCCTCCAATCGCAAGCCCTCAGCATTCCCAGGGGAGCGCAGGCCAGACGGCTACCGGACATAAGCGTGTTGTATTGCCCGCAGCCAAGTTTACTGAAAGTGCGGATGTACCTAACAATCGTCGGAAGTGCCAGGCAGCCAAGCAGAAGCTACAAGATTTTGTAAAGCCGATGTTGCTGCCACCCGAGGCAACGAGTGTCCAGGAGCTGGCCAACGCACCATGTGCATGGCTTCTGAGCATTGGATTGGCCTGCAGTTACGTTTCGGGCGAGCGCATCACCATCGAAGACATTCTTCGGCAAAATCGTCTCGCCATGCACTATGTCTCGTTTCCATCAGTCACGCTGGCAGAGCTTTTTGATGTCACGAACGAATTCTTAGCGAACCACGCAAAGATGCGCGAGATTAAGGCACATTGTGAGGTGGCCACTTTTGACACGGAGACGATGGATGAGGCGTGCGATGGTGTGGGGATGGAGGAACAGGTTCCGATTCGAACACTCTCACAGTTCCGGAAGGAGCTGTCCCAGAGTGACGAGAATTCCATTTGTATAGTGAACTTTGACCCGTACCTCATTGAGCAGCACGAGATAAGGATGCGCATAAACTACACCGAAAGCTCTGACATTGAATCGATCCAAGATGCCATCAAACCTCGATGGTCCGCCAAGAATCAGGGAACATTTGCCCTCATCATTGATTTCAGACCCGCGTTACACACTGTTGCGCTTGGTGTGCCGATATTGCTTGAGGATGGGCGTATTGTTATTGAGGAACACGTTGTACCCCTTCAAACCCTTTACAATGCTCTTTGTGTGAAGGATGCCTACTGCAACCGTGCCCGTGGTTTCGTTCGTGTTTTTATTGATCAGCACCATCCAGAGAAGGTGCCATCCATTTTCCCATTGGGCATGCTTGATGGCTCCCTCAGTGGCGGTTTGCTGATGACGTCACTGGATACATCCATCGCTCCGCACATTCTCGGTCTCTCACTTATGCACCATCTCGTGGCATGCACACTTCTGGAAGATGACGCGTCGAAAAGCGGGAAGAGTGCCAAGGCTTCCTCTGAACGCAGGTCATTGACCGGCATCCCAGTGACAGAGCTCTGCCGAGTGCTTAATCTTGATATTGCCACCATCGTTGGTAGCAGCAGCAGGGCATCCGTTGGACGTGCATTCAGCTGGTATCGCGTTTTTCTCAGTAAACTACATCTCCTGAACACCGTTGCTGTTGGTGTTGTGCTTGTAAATCGCCGTGGTGATGCTGTTGATGGCCCTGTGAACATCCAGGATGACGTTTTTATGTCACACCTTGAGCTTGCCGTAAAGACAAGAAGCGTCATGCTTATAGGCTTTAATGTGAATATTGCCCTCAACGTTTTGGTGGACAACCGCTCAGAACCGTGCCACTTTGCCATTGTGATTGGTCTGGATGTGGAGCAAGGTATTGTGCGACTAGCGGATGTGAATGTGAAGAAGTATCGCAAAACCTGGCATGTGCCGCTTACTCGCCTACATTCGGCCGTCATTGGGTATGGTTATATCATGGTGGCCAAATCACAGGCAACGATTGACCAGCTCAACGCCAAGCAGTACGAGGACTCGATTCTTAAGGATGCCAGTTACGCTCTTCCACCCACGAAACGCTTGCTCCGCTTTGAGTATCCGAAAAAGAACTATGCTGTGACGATATTGGCAGAGGCGTTTGCCACACTTGGCTTCAATGCGAATGTGGAGAGCGTAGCGAACCTTAGTGGTTTTCATATCTCCTTCATGTTGTCGCGTCACTTGCCACTTGAAAGTGCCGCTTCCGTTGCACGTAATTACTCCAACCACCATCTGGACGACCGTGCCAGTGTTTACACGACGCACATGGACAAGGATGCCCCACATTCAAATCCGCAAACGCTTCTTAATCAAATTCGTTCGGCCTTGACGGCGCCAAAGGACCGTTGCCTCATTGTAAACTTCGACACTGCTGTCATTCAGGCCAATAAGGAAGTGTGGAACGGCAGTGACGGTGGGACATTTGCCATTGTTTTAAGCTACGACGATGAGAACTCACTCGTCACGCTTACTGACGTAAACCATGAGGCATTTTACCGCACCTGGGTGTGCCCATTAAACGTGCTCTTCGACGCCGTCTCGGCAGTGGACTCAATTGCACTTCGAGCAAGAGGAACGCTATTGATTACCAACGAGTCACAGCATGACAACTACGTTGGAAGTTATGGGTACGACATGTGCCACGCCCTGGTACATCACCCTTTCAAGCCAAGTGTGTGGCCTGCGTTCCGCTGCCTTGCCCTTGTTGCATCCGAGATGTGCCACAACGGTGCCTCGGGCACTGCACACTGCGGCGGCCAGTACTCTTCGGAGGACTTCTTGTATACCATCTCGAGCTTCTCTGTTCCAAAGGCAATCCTTGTCAGCAAACTTGACAGCAAACAAATGGTGGACTTTGCAAACGTGGCTTTTGAGCGGCTTCGCATTCCTCTGGAGACAGTTGTGGTCGATCTTGCCGCGGCGGGCACATTCTTCGAGGCGTGTCGTGATGAGGTGATGGATGGCAAGCAAGCCACTGTTACACTCTTGGGCTATGACACGCACCCGATTCACGGCATCCCTGGTTACTCTGTGGGCGTTGTCAATCGTGTCCGCGGTGGCATCGAGGGGGGATCCGTTCAGGTAGTGGATGGCAATGGATGTACACTTGGATCAGTTTGGGAGCGCTCCGCTGATGAGCTAAAGAAAGCTGTAACGGCAATGGTGCGTATCCGCTGCCGAGCAATTTGAAGAACCCATGTAGGGGTTTGATGATGTGCAAAAGGAATGGGTTGCGACGCCACGATAATATTTTCCTTTGCACGGGTGGCTGAATGCCTGTACGGAAGTTAGGGGTGTGCAAATCCTCTGCGGGTATTTTGTCGATTAGGGTCCCCCAGTCCGATGAGGTCGGGGAGGTTGTGAACGCGGAAAATAGAGGGGTCAACGTCTTGAGGCGTTCCCCGTTTTGAAGAAATAAATGGCTCTTGACGGAGGGGTGGCGCCTTATTTTCTTCTTTCTCTTTTGTTCTTTTTGCTTACCTACTTACTTGATTATCATCCTTGGTTAGTAAAGGGCGTGTATTTTCACCCTTCCCCTTTTTTTTTATACACCCCGTTTCTACTACCATTATTACTATTATTATTACTATTATTATTACTATTATTATTACTATTATTATTATCCCGTTCCTTGTCCTTTGCAGGGCATGTGTTTTCATTTGTGTTATTCGTATTTTCCCAAAGGCAAAAACAACGAAAAACACAATGAGAGAAGGGGAAAAAGTAGAGGGAGATAGAGAGAAGGAGTAATGGAGGAAGGTGTTTTTTTTTTTTCTTTTTTTGTTGTTGTTTATTCTTTTAAAACAAAAACACACACGAATTTATAATGAGAGAGTTTGTTTGCATTCCTGATTTTCTTTTCTTTTTTCGTTTTTTACTCCATTTATTTTGTTGTGCTTTGTCTTGTATTCTGACTGAATGAAAAGGGCTGTATGACTACGATGGAGGGAGGGATGAGGGGAAGGGAATGAGAAGAAGGAAGATGGATATGAAGAATGAAGGGAAGAAAGAATCAGAAAAAGTATTATGGGAGACATTTTGTTGTTTTTTTTCTTTTCTTTTCTTTTTCTCTCTCTCTGTTTTCTTTGTTGTTTGTTTGTTTGTTTGTTTGTTTGTTTTTCTTCTCTGTTTTGCAGTTGACTGACTCGTAGTTGCAGCAATGTTGCATTTCCGCCCACGGTCAGTATATACACATATTGTTTAGATTTTGTTGATCTAATGAGATGCTTCATGTATACAAATGTGCGGGGAATCCGATGGACCGGCCGTAAAGGTGAGCTTGGGGAGACTCCGCAGGTTGGGGAATAAAGGGAGGTTGGCGGTTCACCCTGTGGGATTAGACACATGCGTGTTGGTTTTTGTTCCTTGACCTTGCCCCCTTCCCTCATGCGCGAAATTGCCCTTAGTTGGGTTTATGCTGATGTACTGATACGAGAATGATCCATATATCATTTAGCTCCCACCACCCCACCCCCACCGCTACTTTTTTTTTTCCTATCTATTATTATTGTTGTGATCTCTTAGTGCCCCACCCCCCAACGATCACTAACATCTCGCACTACTTTTGTTTGAAATATGCGAATCCTTTTTTATTTACTTCTTTCCCATCTCGTGGAATTGGAGCATAAGTAGTGATGTTGTGGTTGCATAAGGATGGGAATACCACGATTTCATGCGTGTGAATATGTATCGTGATTGCACTGACCTCGAGATGTTCACTGGCACCCCCCTCCCCACCACCACCGCCACCGATTCACAACCCCCTTTTGATTACCACCAACAATTTCCGTCTTACTTTCTTATCTTCCATAGCGCTTTCCCTTCTCCGTTTGTTCTTCTAGTAGTATACTTCACAAGATAGCTCCCTTCGTTTGTCGCGGCATTGCGGATACATTGGGCAGTGAAAGGTGAAAGTAGGGCCAGTAATAGGCGTGACGTCACTGCAAGCAGGCGGTCGAGTTGTTCTAGTTTATTCTGTAGCATTGTACCAGCTTCAGCTGATCGCGCTTAAGAAAGCAAAAGAAAAAAATAAGCTGGTGGGGTGAAGTAAGGGTGCTCCGCTAGTATTCATTTCCTCTCCAGGAGCCATCCATTGCACGCCCCCACCTTCCTTTAGCACCGACTATTGCATATGTCGCTCAACATCATTGACCACAGTTTTTTTTTCACGCCTTTAGAGCGTGAGCGTATAGCGCACGCGGACACACATGTAGAAACTCGTCCAGGAAGTTTTGTCACGTTTGTGTTCAGGAAGTTGTGGATCGTTCTAGATAGGGCTCTTGTACCTGAATCTGTTGCACCTAATGCAATTACGCTCGTAGGTCTCATAAGTTCAATACAGTCATACCAGATTCTTAACGACTACTACAGCGTAGGTAAGATCAGTTCCAACGATATTGTGTCGTGTATGCCTATCCTTTTGTCCTGTCTGCTGTGTTCTGTATCCATTATTTGCGGGGCGCTGGACGGCGTTCACGCGCAGCGCTGCCGTTCAGCTACGCCGCTGGGCGATATTTTCGCCCGTGTTTGTAGCAGTATTTCCAGGGTATTCTTTGCTTTAACTCTAATGAAGGTGTTCATTGTGGAAGACACACTGACGCAGTGGTACCTGCTGATTGCGATGCAACTTATCGAGTTTAACACCGTGCTGGGTCGCATCAACGCTGATAACCTCAAGCATACAAAGGCCAAGAATCTCGCCTATCACCTGACGTATTGCTTCCGCGACTCTGAGCTGTCGTTTCTTATCTTATGCGCGCTGATTGCACGAGTCATTTTCCCAGAGCGTAGTTTCTACATTCCCTACATACCGGGCGTCCCACAAAACGCCTTTTACGCACTCGTATTGATCAGCTTTGCGAATGTTGCACTACTAAGAATGAATTTAAAGCGAAAAGCGACAATCGCTGCATGTCTACTGGCACGCGTTGTACCCATGTTCAATTTTTTACCTACCAATCCCAACAACGTTTTTGCCGTTCTTGGTGGGGCAATGTCAATAGCCCTCTTGTCAATAGAGATACATGTGAGTAATGTGGCCCAGCGTCGTTCACATGCCGCTGTCGTTTGCATATGTGTCGGTGCTGTGTTTAATGATGTCCTATCCATTGTTGCGTCCGTTCTATATGTTGTGGGTGTCCTGGTTGATCTCTCGTACTCAACCAATATCCCGCTCTTTGTACCTGTAAAAAATGTCTATTGTGATGGTGTCTTTGATCTATGTCATGCTGGGCACAAGAACTTCCTACAGAACGCACTCCATTACGGCAACCGTCTCATTGTAGGTGTTTGTGGAGATGAGGACTGCATGAACTATAAAAGGAAACCGATCATGACAACTGCTGAGCGTGTGAATGAGGTGCGCATGTGCAAGTTTGTTTCACAAGTGATTCCAAATACTCCAGTAACTGGCGTCACGGAAGAAATGATAAAGCGACTTAACATCCATGTGGTTGTTTGCGGCGACGAGTACGACCGAGACGATGATCCGTACTACGCCGTGCCACGCCGTCTTGGTATTCTTCGAACGGCACCTCGGACAAAAGGAATATCAACAAGCGTTATAATAGCACGTATTCGTGACGCGTCTGATGAAGAGTTAGCAGCGAAGGATAAACTAAAGGGCCGCTCCACCGTGATGGAAGGGTCCTAGTTGCTGTTGATACATTTGCTTCTTACACGCGCGTTGGACTGCAGGTTATATTGATATATATTGCAGGATTCTTTTTGCTGGTGATTTGGGTTGTACTCTTCTCTTTGTTGCTGATGACGTTGTGCTTTGCAACGTCAAACCATGCACCTTCGTTCAGCATGGTGATGCTTGTTAGGTTAAAAGATGTTGGAGATAAGCTAGGTCATTAATGTGTACGGTGCGTGCACCCTGTCCTCGAAGGGCCGCTGTGAATTAGTCCTGTAGGGGAACTGAAAGGGGCACGATGCGTGTCGCTGATTTTATTATTGTCTATTTGTTTTTCCTTACTTTTGTGGCTAATAATACTAACATATATATCTGGTCATACAATTAGGATACCGCCGTGAGCTGCAGTGGCGGCACTGTGGTTTTGGCGGCATTGGCACGTAGGACACGTTCGGTACTATACCAACAGCGACGAGCTGTAGGAAGAAAACAGAATATGATTATTGCCCAAGAACATTATTAGACGGTGAGCCGTGTTGGCTCCTCCTCCTCACCCCTGACCAGCTAGCGTGAAATGTTTCACATAGCACCTTTATTTGCCCTTCGCTTGACAATAAATCCGTATGCCTCACTTCACAAAGTAAAAACGGAATGTAGTTCAGTCTGAGTTTAGCCAGTTGCTAGACGTGGTCTACTTTACTACACACAAAACTTTTCCCAATTTCTTTGACGTTCTGTAGAACCAAAGACACGCACAATCCATAACAACGTTGAATACCGTGGTTAAAGGCCAATAAGGCAAGTCTAAAACAAGATCATATTGCACGCAATGGCTTCGACTCCGAATGTGGTTCACATATTTGATGGCGAGTTCAACTACCTCTTCATGGTGCCGTCACACCTCGTCGTGCACACGCCGTCTGCTCACCACAAGTCCCATCACTTCGTGATCTGCCCAAACTACAGGCTACACCAGCCAGACTCGTGCATGGCAGGACGCAACTGCAAGTTTGTGCACGCGGACGTTGACTACAGCACGCTGGAGGCGCACCCCATCCACATGAACAACATCTGGCGCCACGAGGACCTCTGCACGTACGAGCGGCTGCCGCCCGGGGACCTGCTTGATGTGTTCCTGCCAAACAACAAGAAGCCGTCGGAGAAGATAGCCAGCGAGCTGATTCTCGTGACGCAGGCTGTCCTCCCGCGCCGCCGTGCCAGGGCCAAACCGCTCTCGCATTGCGCACATTACTACTTCAACCAGCTGTGCCACCGTGGCGCGAGCTGCAACTTTGTGCACGCGGTGTACGTTGACTCGACGATTGCCGGTGATTTTAATCGTGCGCTGTGCCGGTCGCACCGGCGCGGACAGTCCGACCATGCCAAGGCGCAGATGAAGGCTACCACTGGGAATGCACGCGGTGTTGGTGTGGGGCACGGCACGGTTGCGGCGCCACGCCATCCGCCTGTTGCGGTAGCCGGGAACCAAACTCCGTCAACGCCGAGCAGCGAGACGGTGGTGCGGAACACGGCGTTTGACCACTCGATCACCAGTGTGCGCCCCGAGGAGCGGCTGACGTCCGAGACCCACGCTGCCTCTGTCAATGGCCTGCCGCGCGCACACTTTTACCGCCATGATCCATACCGTATGTCGTGATACGAGATTATAGCCTGTGCTGTGCTCATAACATTCGATAATCTTTTTTCTGCTTCCCTTTTCGTTCCTTTCCATCTCCAGACCCTCACTAACTTCCCTGACACTCAATCCCCGCGTATTTTCTATTTACTTCTGTGGTTTCTCGCGGGCGTCTTTAGTTTTATTTATTGCATGCATTTCAGACCTTTTGTAGTTTACTTTCCCTTGGTGTACGTTGTTGTCTGAGCGTTTTTGGTGCATGTTGCCGCTTAGGAGGGTAAATCATTGACACGAACCACTGCTATTGTTGTGGTGTGACACAAAGGAATGCCATGATCCTCCACCTTTTTGTCTGCTTTCTCCCCCTCCTTCTCCCCAACAACCCGGTCCGCATGAGCATTGCGCTGCCTCACTGTGAAGGGAATGTAAAGTTGTCTTGCCAAGAGGATGAAGTGCTACTCTTTGTTGCCCCACTGTTTTTCTTCATCTCCCCATTTCTTTCCACCACCGGCGCCGCTTCCTTCACTGCTTTTCTTTTTTCTTTTCGTCGTTTATCTTCTAACTTGTTTGCGTTTATGTGTCATTTTTCCTTGTTTTGTTTTTTTTTCTTCTATTTTTTGTACTCATACCACCGCGACTAATGTGATTCTTCTTAGTGTGCTGGCAATGGTACTAAAGCAGCGTATTGGCACGCCGGTGGTGGTGGTGGTGGTGGTGGTGAGTCGATGACTTGAGGAAATAAGTGGGCGCACGAGTGAAAAATAAAAGAATAAGAAAAATGAAGAGAAGAGAAGAGAAGGGAAAGAGGTATTTTGAGAAAATGAGGTGTCGTAAGTGTAAACTGGCGACGTTCATGTCACTTTATATGGTGTTGGACTCGCCTCGCTGTTTCCTCATTGCTCGTCTTATAACATTTTCAAAAGAGGTTCGTGGAGAGGACGAGAAGGCGATGACAAAACAGGGTTCTCCACCTCCACCTCCACCTCCGCTCCTTTCACTTACTTTTCTTTTGTTTGGTTGTTTTATTTTTTCTTTTCTTTTTTCTACCTGTTTTACTTCCTCTAGATTTCCATTTATTGTAAATTGTTTCATATTCTCTCGCGCTTCCTTTGTGTTCAATTCCTACATCACTGTCTGTGTGGGTAGGGACGTGGCGCGTGGGAGGAGGTTTTTTCATCGCTTTGACGCGAGGTAATAATTTCGTGAGGAGATAAAAATAAAAGAAAAAAGCTGGAGGAAGAAAGTTTGTGAATACGAAAAAAGGGAAAAAGGGGGAGATGGGAGGAAAAAGGAGACGACGGAAACGAGACGGTTCTTTTTTTTTTTTTTTTTGTTGTTGTTGTTGTTGTTTGCTTGCTTGCTTTTTATAACAATTCTAAGGAGGGGAAGTCATACGAATGACTGCCATCCTTTTCCCCGGTTTCTTACCTTACTTACCGCCTCCTTCCTAAGCGATCTGTGAACGTTGTGTGCATGCTATAGTTAAGGAGCAAGAAGGAGAGTGTGAATCACGGAGAAATTTAAAGATACTCGAGCTCGGTAGAGAGATTTTTTTTTTCCCTTTCTTTTTTCCAGTAAAAAAGGGAGGTGTGCGAAACAAAAGGAAAAAAAAAAGCCAAGAGCGACAGAGTTCTGATTTTCTCTCGGATCTGTAAAGATGTGATCCCTATTTGCCGTTCTTCGCCTTTATGGACGAGGGTTGGCCTCACAAGGAATAGTGTCACACTTCCCTTCCCTCACCCCATAATGATGTATAATTGTTTCCATTCCTTGGGGTGCACCGTCGTTATTGTTTGTAGGTTGGCTTTGCACCGTTCTCATTCCTATTTCCTTTCGACCCCCTTTCACTCGTTTTGCCGCCTCCTCATTTTTTTCTTTTTTGTGATGATGCATGTATTTCTTTTTCTTTCGGGTGTTCTTTCTTTCGGTTTCTTTTTTTTTTTTTTTTGTTTTTTTTTTTCATCTTTCCCCTTTTACCATTATACACCCATCTGCAAGCTATGTTACTAATATAACTTACCGTGTTGTGCCGCACCGTCTGGGACAACCTCACTATAACACACTCTTTTCTTTTTTACCACCCGCGCCAGTCCCGCTTCATCTCTCTATTACCCCTCCCAATAATATATAAGACAACATACACGCGCTTGTACGCGTGTATGCATATTTCGCCCCTGTTGCGCTACTTGTCTTCCACTTCGTGTGATTGGTGTTGAGCCACACCTTGCGCGGGCTGCAGGATAAGGAAGGCGGACGGATGGTGTGCCCTACTTTCCCTTCCCATTTATTTTCCGCCTCTAGGCTAGTTTTTCATCATTCTTATTTTGTGCTTTGTTCGCCGGTGTAGTTCTCTTCCGTCATCTGCCCCCATAATCGACGGATCAACTTCCGACGCCTTACACCAGCAAGTACTTTGCTGGCCTCACTTTACAGGGTAGCCGCCCAAACGGTGGATGGCAAGAAAGGCATTGCAACGGTGTGAATAACACATAGTGGGGTTGATAGCAAATTTCTTGCCCAAAATACGACACCAAACACAAACGAAAGGAAAAAGATCTGTGAATGAACGGCTCAAGTCGGGAGGGAACTAGAAAAGTAAATTGAAGGTGCGCTACGGCGTTTTTTCTTTTTCTTTTCTTTTTTTCGGCGTTAGTTCTTCCCATCTGCTTGGACGGTTGTGTGGATGTGTGTCGTCCGCCCTTACGTACTCTAACGCCCCTGCACACAACTGACAACCAATTGCGCGTCCTGCGTTTTTGATTCCCTTGCATGTGAGTCACCGTTCTAAGGAATAGAACAATATTGGCATGTCCAGTAACAGGAAGTGTAGTTAAGGTGGAGCAAAACACTTGGTGACAAGCCCACAAATACAGCACTCATGCAGTGCACATGGACACACAGAATCCGAAACAGGATCATATTGCACGCAATGGCTTCGACTCCGAATGTGGTTCACATATTTGATGGCGAGTTCAACTACCTCTTCATGGTGCCGTCACACCTCGTCGTGCACACGCCGTCTGCTCACCACAAGTCCCATCACTTCGTGATCTGCCCAAACTACAGGCTACACCAGCCAGACTCGTGCATGGCAGGACGCAACTGCAAGTTTGTGCACGCGGACGTTGACTACAGCACGCTGGAGGCGCACCCCATCCACATGAACAACATCTGGCGCCACGAGGACCTCTGCACGTACGAGCGGCTGCCGCCCGGGGACCTGCTTGATGTGTTCCTGCCAAACAACAAGAAGCCGTCGGAGAAGATAGCCAGCGAGCTGATTCTCGTGACGCAGGCTGTCCTCCCGCGCCGCCGTGCCAGGGCCAAACCGCTCTCGCATTGCGCACATTACTACTTCAACCAGCTGTGCCACCGTGGCGCGAGCTGCAACTTTGTGCACGCGGTGTACGTTGACTCGACGATTGCCGGTGATTTTAATCGTGCGCTGTGCCGGTCGCACCGGCGCGGACAGTCCGACCATGCCAAGGCGCAGATGAAGGCTACCACTGGGAATGCACGCGGTGTTGGTGTGGGGCACGGCACGGTTGCGGCGCCACGCCATCCGCCTGTTGCGGTAGCCGGGAACCAAACTCCGTCAACGCCGAGCAGCGAGACGGTGGTGCGGAACACGGCGTTTGACCACTCGATCACCAGTGTGCGCCCCGAGGAGCGGCTGACGTCCGAGACCCACGCTGCCTCTGTCAATGGCCTGCCGCGCGCACACTTTTACCGCCATGATCCATACCGTATGTCGTGATACGAGATTATAGCCTGTGCTGTGCTCATAACATTCGATAATCTTTTTTCTGCTTCCCTTTTCGTTCCTTTCCATCTCCAGACCCTCACTAACTTCCCTGACACTCAATCCCCGCGTATTTTCTATTTACTTCTGTGGTTTCTCGCGGGCGTCTTTAGTTTTATTTATTGCATGCATTTCAGACCTTTTGTAGTTTACTTTCCCTTGGTGTACGTTGTTGTCTGAGCGTTTTTGGTGCATGTTGCCGCTTAGGAGGGTAAATCATTGACACGAACCACTGCTATTGTTGTGGTGTGACACAAAGGAATGCCATGATCCTCCACCTTTTTGTCTGCTTTCTCCCCCTCCTTCTCCCCAACAACCCGGTCCGCATGAGCATTGCGCTGCCTCACTGTGAAGGGAATGTAAAGTTGTCTTGCCAAGAGGATGAAGTGCTACTCTTTGTTGCCCCACTGTTTTTCTTCATCTCCCCATTTCTTTCCACCACCGGCGCCGCTTCCTTCACTGCTTTTCTTTTTTCTTTTCGTCGTTTATCTTCTAACTTGTTTGCGTTTATGTGTCATTTTTCCTTGTTTTGTTTTTTTTTCTTCTATTTTTTGTACTCATACCACCGCGACTAATGTGATTCTTCTTAGTGTGCTGGCAATGGTACTAAAGCAGCGTATTGGCACGCCGGTGGTGGTGGTGGTGGTGGTGGTGAGTCGATGACTTGAGGAAATAAGTGGGCGCACGAGTGAAAAATAAAAGAATAAGAAAAATGAAGAGAAGAGAAGAGAAGGGAAAGAGGTATTTTGAGAAAATGAGGTGTCGTAAGTGTAAACTGGCGACGTTCATGTCACTTTATATGGTGTTGGACTCGCCTCGCTGTTTCCTCATTGCTCGTCTTATAACATTTTCAAAAGAGGTTCGTGGAGAGGACGAGAAGGCGATGACAAAACAGGGTTCTCCACCTCCACCTCCACCTCCGCTCCTTTCACTTACTTTTCTTTTGTTTGGTTGTTTTATTTTTTCTTTTCTTTTTTCTACCTGTTTTACTTCCTCTAGATTTCCATTTATTGTAAATTGTTTCATATTCTCTCGCGCTTCCTTTGTGTTCAATTCCTACATCACTGTCTGTGTGGGTAGGGACGTGGCGCGTGGGAGGAGGTTTTTTCATCGCTTTGACGCGAGGTAATAATTTCGTGAGGAGATAAAAATAAAAGAAAAAAGCTGGAGGAAGAAAGTTTGTGAATACGGTAAAAGGGAAAAAGGGGGAGATGGGAGGAAAAAGGAGACGACGGAAACGAGACGGTTCTTTTTTTTTTTTTTTTTGTTGTTGTTGTTGTTTGCTTGCTTGCTTTTTATAACAATTCTAAGGAGGGGAAGTCATACGAATGACTGCCATCCTTTTCCCCGGTTTCTTACCTTACTTACCGCCTCCTTCCTAAGCGATCTGTGAACGTTGTGTGCATGCTATAGTTAAGGAGCAAGAAGGAGAGTGTGAATCACGGAGAAATTTAAAGATACTCGAGCTCGGTAGAGAGATTTTTTTTTTCCCTTTCTTTTTTCCAGTAAAAAAGGGAGGTGTGCGAAACAAAAGGAAAAAAAAAAGCCAAGAGCGACAGAGTTCTGATTTTCTCTCGGATCTGTAAAGATGTGATCCCTATTTGCCGTTCTTCGCCTTTATGGACGAGGGTTGGCCTCACAAGGAATAGTGTCACACTTCCCTTCCCTCACCCCATAATGATGTATAATTGTTTCCATTCCTTGGGGTGCACCGTCGTTATTGTTTGTAGGTTGGCTTTGCACCGTTCTCATTCCTATTTCCTTTCGACCCCCTTTCACTCGTTTTGCCGCCTCCTCATTTTTTTCTTTTTTGTGATGATGCATGTATTTCTTTTTCTTTCGGGTGTTCTTTCTTTCGGTTTCTTTTTTTTTTTTTTTTGTTTTTTTTTTTCATCTTTCCCCTTTTACCATTATACACCCATCTGCAAGCTATGTTACTAATATAACTTACCGTGTTGTGCCGCACCGTCTGGGACAACCTCACTATAACACACTCTTTTCTTTTTTACCACCCGCGCCAGTCCCGCTTCATCTCTCTATTACCCCTCCCAATAATATATAAGACAACATACACGCGCTTGTACGCGTGTATGCATATTTCGCCCCTGTTGCGCTACTTGTCTTCCACTTCGTGTGATTGGTGTTGAGCCACACCTTGCGCGGGCTGCAGGATAAGGAAGGCGGACGGATGGTGTGCCCTACTTTCCCTTCCCATTTATTTTCCGCCTCTAGGCTAGTTTTTCATCATTCTTATTTTGTGCTTTGTTCGCCGGTGTAGTTCTCTTCCGTCATCTGCCCCCATAATCGACGGATCAACTTCCGACGCCTTACACCAGCAAGTACTTTGCTGGCCTCACTTTACAGGGTAGCCGCCCAAACGGTGGATGGCAAGAAAGGCATTGCAACGGTGTGAATAACACATAGTGGGGTTGATAGCAAATTTCTTGCCCAAAATACGACACCAAACACAAACGAAAGGAAAAAGATCTGTGAATGAACGGCTCAAGTCGGGAGGGAACTAGAAAAGTAAATTGAAGGTGCGCTACGGCGTTTTTTCTTTTTCTTTTCTTTTTTTCGGCGTTAGTTCTTCCCATCTGCTTGGACGGTTGTGTGGATGTGTGTCGTCCGCCCTTACGTACTCTAACGCCCCTGCACACAACTGACAACCAATTGCGCGTCCTGCGTTTTTGATTCCCTTGCATGTGAGTCACCGTTCTAAGGAATAGAACAATATTGGCATGTCCAGTAACAGGAAGTGTAGTTAAGGTGGAGCAAAACACTTGGTGACAAGCCCACAAATACAGCACTCATGCAGTGCACATGGACACACAGAATCCGAAACAGGATCATATTGCACGCAATGGCTTCGACTCCGAATGTGGTTCACATATTTGATGGCGAGTTCAACTACCTCTTCATGGTGCCGTCACACCTCGTCGTGCACACGCCGTCTGCTCACCACAAGTCCCATCACTTCGTGATCTGCCCAAACTACAGGCTACACCAGCCAGACTCGTGCATGGCAGGACGCAACTGCAAGTTTGTGCACGCGGACGTTGACTACAGCACGCTGGAGGCGCACCCCATCCACATGAACAACATCTGGCGCCACGAGGACCTCTGCACGTACGAGCGGCTGCCGCCCGGGGACCTGCTTGATGTGTTCCTGCCAAACAACAAGAAGCCGTCGGAGAAGATAGCCAGCGAGCTGATTCTCGTGACGCAGGCTGTCCTCCCGCGCCGCCGTGCCAGGGCCAAACCGCTCTCGCATTGCGCACATTACTACTTCAACCAGCTGTGCCACCGTGGCGCGAGCTGCAACTTTGTGCACGCGGTGTACGTTGACTCGACGATTGCCGGTGATTTTAATCGTGCGCTGTGCCGGTCGCACCGGCGCGGACAGTCCGACCATGCCAAGGCGCAGATGAAGGCTACCACTGGGAATGCACGCGGTGTTGGTGTGGGGCACGGCACGGTTGCGGCGCCACGCCATCCGCCTGTTGCGGTAGCCGGGAACCAAACTCCGTCAACGCCGAGCAGCGAGACGGTGGTGCGGAACACGGCGTTTGACCACTCGATCACCAGTGTGCGCCCCGAGGAGCGGCTGACGTCCGAGACCCACGCTGCCTCTGTCAATGGCCTGCCGCGCGCACACTTTTACCGCCATGATCCATACCGTATGTCGTGATACGAGATTATAGCCTGTGCTGTGCTCATAACATTCGATAATCTTTTTTCTGCTTCCCTTTTCGTTCCTTTCCATCTCCAGACCCTCACTAACTTCCCTGACACTCAATCCCCGCGTATTTTCTATTTACTTCTGTGGTTTCTCGCGGGCGTCTTTAGTTTTATTTATTGCATGCATTTCAGACCTTTTGTAGTTTACTTTCCCTTGGTGTACGTTGTTGTCTGAGCGTTTTTGGTGCATGTTGCCGCTTAGGAGGGTAAATCATTGACACGAACCACTGCTATTGTTGTGGTGTGACACAAAGGAATGCCATGATCCTCCACCTTTTTGTCTGCTTTCTCCCCCTCCTTCTCCCCAACAACCCGGTCCGCATGAGCATTGCGCTGCCTCACTGTGAAGGGAATGTAAAGTTGTCTTGCCAAGAGGATGAAGTGCTACTCTTTGTTGCCCCACTGTTTTTCTTCATCTCCCCATTTCTTTCCACCACCGGCGCCGCTTCCTTCACTGCTTTTCTTTTTTCTTTTCGTCGTTTATCTTCTAACTTGTTTGCGTTTATGTGTCATTTTTCCTTGTTTTGTTTTTTTTTCTTCTATTTTTTGTACTCATACCACCGCGACTAATGTGATTCTTCTTAGTGTGCTGGCAATGGTACTAAAGCAGCGTATTGGCACGCCGGTGGTGGTGGTGGTGGTGGTGGTGAGTCGATGACTTGAGGAAATAAGTGGGCGCACGAGTGAAAAATAAAAGAATAAGAAAAATGAAGAGAAGAGAAGAGAAGGGAAAGAGGTATTTTGAGAAAATGAGGTGTCGTAAGTGTAAACTGGCGACGTTCATGTCACTTTATATGGTGTTGGACTCGCCTCGCTGTTTCCTCATTGCTCGTCTTATAACATTTTCAAAAGAGGTTCGTGGAGAGGACGAGAAGGCGATGACAAAACAGGGTTCTCCACCTCCACCTCCACCTCCGCTCCTTTCACTTACTTTTCTTTTGTTTGGTTGTTTTATTTTTTCTTTTCTTTTTTCTACCTGTTTTACTTCCTCTAGATTTCCATTTATTGTAAATTGTTTCATATTCTCTCGCGCTTCCTTTGTGTTCAATTCCTACATCACTGTCTGTGTGGGTAGGGACGTGGCGCGTGGGAGGAGGTTTTTTCATCGCTTTGACGCGAGGTAATAATTTCGTGAGGAGATAAAAATAAAAGAAAAAAGCTGGAGGAAGAAAGTTTGTGAATACGGTAAAAGGGAAAAAGGGGGAGATGGGAGGAAAAAGGAGACGACGGAAACGAGACGGTTCTTTTTTTTTTTTTTTTTGTTGTTGTTGTTGTTTGCTTGCTTGCTTTTTATAACAATTCTAAGGAGGGGAAGTCATACGAATGACTGCCATCCTTTTCCCCGGTTTCTTACCTTACTTACCGCCTCCTTCCTAAGCGATCTGTGAACGTTGTGTGCATGCTATAGTTAAGGAGCAAGAAGGAGAGTGTGAATCACGGAGAAATTTAAAGATACTCGAGCTCGGTAGAGAGATTTTTTTTTTCCCTTTCTTTTTTCCAGTAAAAAAGGGAGGTGTGCGAAACAAAAGGAAAAAAAAAAGCCAAGAGCGACAGAGTTCTGATTTTCTCTCGGATCTGTAAAGATGTGATCCCTATTTGCCGTTCTTCGCCTTTATGGACGAGGGTTGGCCTCACAAGGAATAGTGTCACACTTCCCTTCCCTCACCCCATAATGATGTATAATTGTTTCCATTCCTTGGGGTGCACCGTCGTTATTGTTTGTAGGTTGGCTTTGCACCGTTCTCATTCCTATTTCCTTTCGACCCCCTTTCACTCGTTTTGCCGCCTCCTCATTTTTTTCTTTTTTGTGATGATGCATGTATTTCTTTTTCTTTCGGGTGTTCTTTCTTTCGGGTGTTCTTTCTTTCGGTTTCTTTTTTTTTTTTTTTTTTGTTTTTTTTTTTCATCTTTCCCCTTTTACCATTATACACCCATCTGCAAGCTATGTTACTAATATAACTTACCGTGTTGTGCCGCACCGTCTGGGACAACCTCACTATAACACACTCTTTTCTTTTTTACCACCCGCGCCAGTCCCGCTTCATCTCTCTATTACCCCTCCCAATAATATATAAGACAACATACACGCGCTTGTACGCGTGTATGCATATTTCGCCCCTGTTGCGCTACTTGTCTTCCACTTCGTGTGATTGGTGTTGAGCCACACCTTGCGCGGGCTGCAGGATAAGGAAGGCGGACGGATGGTGTGCCCTACTTTCCCTTCCCATTTATTTTCCGCCTCTAGGCTAGTTTTTCATCATTCTTATTTTGTGCTTTGTTCGCCGGTGTAGTTCTCTTCCGTCATCTGCCCCCATAATCGACGGATCAACTTCCGACGCCTTACACCAGCAAGTACTTTGCTGGCCTCACTTTACAGGGTAGCCGCCCAAACGGTGGATGGCAAGAAAGGCATTGCAACGGTGTGAATAACACATAGTGGGGTTGATAGCAAATTTCTTGCCCAAAATACGACACCAAACACAAACGAAAGGAAAAAGATCTGTGAATGAACGGCTCAAGTCGGGAGGGAACTAGAAAAGTAAATTGAAGGTGCGCTACGGCGTTTTTTCTTTTTCTTTTCTTTTTTTCGGCGTTAGTTCTTCCCATCTGCTTGGACGGTTGTGTGGATGTGTGTCGTCCGCCCTTACGTACTCTAACGCCCCTGCACACAACTGACAACCAATTGCGCGTCCTGCGTTTTTGATTCCCTTGCATGTGAGTCACCGTTCTAAGGAATAGAACAATATTGGCATGTCCAGTAACAGGAAGTGTAGTTAAGGTGGAGCAAAACACTTGGTGACAAGCCCACAAATACAGCACTCATGCAGTGCACATGGACACACAGAATCCGAAACAGGATCATATTGCACGCAATGGCTTCGACTCCGAATGTGGTTCACATATTTGATGGCGAGTTCAACTACCTCTTCATGGTGCCGTCACACCTCGTCGTGCACACGCCGTCTGCTCACCACAAGTCCCATCACTTCGTGATCTGCCCAAACTACAGGCTACACCAGCCAGACTCGTGCATGGCAGGACGCAACTGCAAGTTTGTGCACGCGGACGTTGACTACAGCACGCTGGAGGCGCACCCCATCCACATGAACAACATCTGGCGCCACGAGGACCTCTGCACGTACGAGCGGCTGCCGCCCGGGGACCTGCTTGATGTGTTCCTGCCAAACAACAAGAAGCCGTCGGAGAAGATAGCCAGCGAGCTGATTCTCGTGACGCAGGCTGTCCTCCCGCGCCGCCGTGCCAGGGCCAAACCGCTCTCGCATTGCGCACATTACTACTTCAACCAGCTGTGCCACCGTGGCGCGAGCTGCAACTTTGTGCACGCGGTGTACGTTGACTCGACGATTGCCGGTGATTTTAAGCGTGCGCTGTGCCGGTCGCACCGGCGCGGACAGTCCGACCATGCCAAGGCGCAGATGAAGGCTACCACTGGGAATGCACGCGGTGTTGGTGTGGGGCACGGCACGGTTGCGGCGCCACGCCATCCGCCTGTTGCGGTAGCCGGGAACCAAACTCCGTCAACGCCGAGCAGCGAGACGGTGGTGCGGAACACGGCGTTTGACCACTCGATCACCAGTGTGCGCCCCGAGGAGCGGCTGACGTCCGAGACCCACGCTGCCTCTGTCAATGGCCTGCCGCGCGCACACTTTTACCGCCATGATCCATACCGTATGTCGTGATACGAGATTATAGCCTGTGCTGTGCTCATCGGAACGTGCTTTTATTATTTTTTATCGTTCACGTGCCTTTTTTCCTCCTCTCTCTGTTGCTCTCTCTTATTCTCTTTTCTTGTACGTTTGTTCGTTAATTTGATCCTCTATACCTTAACCTCATCTATGTTTTTACATCCGTTTGTTTTAGTTGATTGTCACATACCACACAGTTGTTGCTTTTCTTTCTCGTCTCGTATTCTTTGCTGATGTTTTACTCTGCTGTTGACAATCACCGTAGTGACTTTACAAATGTTTCATGCCCGTATACCCGCCCTGCAGCACGCTTTTTTTCCCGACTTCCCTCTTCGAACTAAATGTTTTTTACATTTTTGTTGTTTGGAGCTTCTTGGTCTGACTGCCGCGTCGTCTTAACTCACATTTATGTCGTTCCTTGGTGGCTACCTCGGAGGTGGTGCCGGGGCGTTGATCAGGCAACACCGCTGCGTTTCGAAAACCTGGCCGCTGACGCGACGCGTCAGTAGGGTCGCTCCTCGAGTATATCATTACTGATATCTGGAAAGTGTAGAGTCTCTCGGGCGAGACGCACGCTTCCCTGTTTCTTTGGTCTGCTGTGCGTTGCTCTGGTTATACACATGCAAGGCACTATTTTTCATGTCTGTTTCTACCTGCATTATTATCACGTTTTTTTCGATTCACTTTCTTTGACCAGGTGTTCATTAAGTTATCCACTGACAGCTGTGAAGTATTTTGATTGATACAGTGAAGAAGGACAAGGCGACTTCCCAGTAATACAGTGGAGGGGATAAAATCAGTGATATCACAAACAATAGCACACGAACATCATGTCAATGCAGGATCTTCGCGCGAAGCACTCTTTAAACGGTCTTGTGAAGGTTTTCGACCCGAATTTTAAATGCATATATTTGGTTCCCGTTGACTGCGTTGTGCACGTTCCACCTGCACGGCTTAACATCTCGCGTCTCGTTGTTTGCCGTAATTACGCCCCAGGGGCTACAAGCTCCTGCTCAAAGGATGAGAGCTGTCGTTTTGTCCACGCGGACGTTGACTACAGCACACTTGAGTCGTTTTCGATCCATGTGAATTACGTTTGGCGTAATGAAAGCCTCTGCACGTACGAGCGGCTGCCGCCTGGTGATGTCCTTGATGTCCTTACACAGGAAGACTCTCCAAGCACTCAGAAAATACTCAGCGAATGCATCCTCGTTACACGTGGTGCAACCCAGCATCGTAGCCCTGAAAGGTCACCGCTCTACCATTGCCCAGCGTACAAGTGCAATGGCATGTGCGTGCGTGGCGAGGAATGCATCTTTATTCACGCACTCTGCATTGACCCTAACGTTATGTGTGACTTCAAGCGTGCTCCTCTTCGAGCTGCATGGCGATCGAACACATCAAGTTCCATTTTTTCAGAGAACACAGGCGAGGCGACGACGGGTTGGAGTGTCCGCTGCCAGGGTGAAAGTACCTCTGGGGATTCTCTTTCACCAGTTACTTACCATACTACGTCACATGTTGATACCTGTTCGGCCCTGGCGTCCCGTGGAGTTACCTGTGAGGTCCTGGAATCGCCCTCAGAAAGGCATGATACGCCACGTGATTGCGTTCGGCGCAACTTTACGCCGTACTCTAGTTCGTCGTACTTTGAAAAGTGTGACGCACTGCAACTGTATCAGTGCGACGAACGCTTCATCTGGCATTCGCCCCGCTCAACTCCGTCACTGGGCTGCACACCGCCTGTTATTGTTGGTGCTGAACCAAGTGCTTGCCCTGCAGCGCGTCCAGCTCTTAATGAAGCCTCTGCCGCAACCCGAATCGCAGCACCGCCTTCGAGCTTTCCCAACGACCACCTCTCTTCACACCCGTCGGCAGCATCTTCCCCGGAGTTACGCTGTAGTAGGAAACCACTGGTACCTCGCCCAGCAAACTCGAGACAGGTGACTGTGGTAGAAGGGGGTTGTACCAGGCCTGTGCATGTGAAACGCTACACGTATTGCCATAACCCCTATCATCCCGTACTGCTCGGACCAACATAGCCATCACACTGCCGACGTGCGCTATTTTTTTTTTTTTTTTTTGGAGGATGTGCATCGTAAATGCAATTTTTATTTTCCCTCTGTGGACACGGGGCGAGGACGCGGAGAAGTGCATTGCTCACAGGGGATCAAGATCATTAAAGGACAAGTTATAAACCCTTATAGAAGCCGTTGTGCACGTTATTGGAGGTCAATGCTAAAAATGGTCAATCGTTGACGGGTGCATCCATTTCCGTGTTTTTTTTTTTTTTTTTTTTTTGGCTATAATGTGCTTGGCCTCAACGTTCTTACATCCTCCTTAACAACACCGATCCCGAGCACTTGCCCATAGAAACGCCAAGCAGGCCCTCCTGCGAAGATGGATGGCGGTATTGGGTCTTTGTATGCGCACAATTTCATTTGCGCCCCCTTCCCCCGTCTTGTGGCTAGGCGTGTAACACCTGTTCAGGCTCCACCTCTCTTTACCCTCTCCCTGAAATGGCTACACGTATCCTCCGTTATTTCACACTCACCCTTCTAAATTCATCTTTATCTCGCTCATGTTCCTTCACTTTCTGTCTTCCCCATTTCCAAATTTCTTCCTTTTTTCCTTTGCGCGCCGCGCCGCTTATTTCTGTATGTTTTATTTTTGGTTTATTTTATTTCTTTTTCCCGTCACTGCTGTTCCTTTATTTTCACTGTTGTTTTTAAATTTCTCTCCATCTTCGCTTATGCACCACTTTCTTATCATCCTCCACAAACTTTACGCACGGCATAAAGTTATTTTAGGTTTCCACTCTCTCATCTCCCACGCGTCTACACCACGCCCCTCCTCATCACCACCGTCGTTTAGTACAGCCACTAAAGAGGATGAAAAATAAAACAACAAAGTAAAAGTATACATATATATATATATGGAGAGGAAGAGAGTAAGTGTGTGAGAGTTAGCACAGTAGAATGTATGAGGTTCATTGCAGGGACTGAAATTTTGTTAACCCGTCCGTCCGTCGCCATGTCTGTCATTTTTTATTATTTCCGTATCTCCTTCCCTTTTTACGCCTCATTCTACCACGTTCCGTTCTTTTACTTTACTTCCCATTTTATCTTTTAACGCCCGTCGTCCATCCTCTCACGACAAATCACACCTGACTGACTACCTTGACATTTACATCGCATCATTGACACTGACACATTCAAGCGCCCATCGCGCTTGTGTATAGCTTCATCATTTTTTATTCCCCCTTCCCCATCCTCCCCATCTTATTGTTGGCCCGGGTTGCCACTTATCATAACATTTATGTTACTCTCATGTGTTCCTACCGTTTTGTTTTCCGAGCTTTACTTCTTTTTATTTTTATGAGGGCCGCCTGACAGTGGTAAGCTCCCTTCACAGCTACAACCAACTTTTTGTTCCTTGCCATTCACATTCCTTTTACCATTATGCTTCTTTTACTTCACTTCTCTGCATTGCACCCCACTCTTCCTCTTAAGCATTTAGCCGTCGCTGGCACCATGTACGGATATAGGTAAAGTTATAAACATAAAACAAGACTTTTACATCTTTCATTCTCTCCTCAGTCGCCTTTATCTTTTGAAAGAGTTTGCCTCTGACTCCTTATTCCGTGCAGGAGTTTTGGCTTTTTCTTTTTCTATAAAATCAAAAGGGTGACAGCGGAGGGAATATTAACTTAACCACTACTGTGGGTCTACACGAATATATGCAGGGAAGTAGAGATGTGCTTTCACCAATATTCCTTCCTCGTTTCGTTTCGTTTTTTTTTTTTTTGTTTTTGTTAATTTGGCTTAAGGCGGCTCAATTTTCTCTTAACATTTTATTTTGACCTATCGCATGGCAAGGAGGTGGAAGCCACTGACCTGATTGGCTGATTCCAGTCACTGCGCTTCTGTTTCGTTTGTTTACCACACCACCCCGCTTGTCCCATCGCACGTGCAACGCGTCGGTTGGGGTCCAAGTCAACAGCGGTCACTGTAAGGAGATGGCAGGGAAAAGCGAACGATCGAACGAGAGATGTAGCTCCACAGCCATCGTTTTTGATTCGATGGCCGCGGTAGAGAAGAAAAGTACGCGCCCACTCCCGTCTGCATCAACTTTCTGGATCGTCTGTGGATGGCCACCCCCACCCCCCTCATTACCGCCGCTGTCGCCGCCTGCTCTCACTGCTAATATTGTTACCTGGCGTGTTTGTCGATCCTTTCATCTGTTAAGGACTACACATTAAGCACACACCATCTCTCTGACTTTTCCTCCTATACTCTTCGCAAGTGATAACCACTGTGCACTCAGTGCCTTTCATCAAATGCACTCGTGCCCCGTGGTTTACACTTGCTTGCTTGTTCTTGTAGGTTGTAATTATTTACCATTGCACGTAATGTTTCCACAAATTGCGATCGCCCGTACCACTCTCTTTGGCTTAATACAAAATAAAGTAAATAAATAAATAAATAAGTATATATATATATATACTTTTCTTCTCCTTGCTCTGATAGCATAGTTGCGAAAATATGAAACTGCCCTTACAACTGCCACTGCTAAATGTGTATCCCTACCAAGGCACATACCCCCTGCCGAAACTCGAGCAACTGAGGCTCTTAAGCACCTGGGGCTTTTCTCGAAATGGGACGTGAATCGGCGAGCGCATTATTCCACATACGCCTAAACCACCAGGACTATTTCCATCTTTCCTTATCAGCGGTTCCGTGACGGTGGTTTCTTGTCACATTTGCATGTGCATAGTGAGGTTCACGTAGTGACGCTCGTAGGTTTGCTGCTACACACAATATCTCTTCACCTGCGCTTGTATTTTTACACTGCACTAACCAATTGCTTTGCATGCCATTTATCTTTTATTGTGTTTCTGTTGCGCAGCTCTCCTTTTGTAAAGGGAAGTACAAAGGACTGGCGGCATTCCACGGCGTCATCGCGGTTTGTGTAAGCAACAAAGGACTCAATCGTGTCCCTGGATCGCAGTCCCTCAGACAAAGTGCCGCAACTCCTGTGTGGCCCAATCACACGAGGTAAAACAGCCCCAAGCCGCGTGCTCCCACATCCTATAAGGCATCAGAAAGGAGTTAGAAAAGTTGCCGCGGCAAACAAAATAACTAGCGCTTAAGGATAAGCGGCATCGTTGCTCAGCCTTTGACACCAATCCCAGGTTAAAGTGATGAGCGCTGACGAATTTGACGCTGCCGATCTACCAATGTGGGCCATTGACGAGATATGGGAGCAATGGAAACAGTGCAACGATCTCTGCCCAAACAACAATGTCTCAGCCACTGGCAACGAAACCCATGGGGACGCCAACTTGCCACCGAGTAACACAGAGGTGTTTGATGCCCAGTTCAAATACGTTTACGAGGTGCCGTCGCACCTCGTCGTGCACACACCATCTGCTCGCTTGAATATCACTCGGCTTGTAGCTTGTCGTAATTATATACCGCACCAGCCAGATTCGTGTATGATGGCACGCAGCTGCAAGTTTGTGCACGCGGACGTTGACTACAGCACGCTGGAGGCGCGGCCAATCCACGTGAACTACATCTGGCGCCACGAGGACCTCTGCACGTACGAGCGGCTGCCGCCCGGCGAGATGGTAGAGGTATTAAAATGTGACATGAGTACTGTGGAGTTTGTCCGCAGTGAACTCATTCTTGTTACTCGAGGGGCACTCGCGCGACATGATAACGCTGAACCCCTGATGCGCTGTAGTCATTTTGAAGCCAATCAGACGTGCTTCATTGGCGATCGTTGCAACTACGTGCACGTGGCCTATATTGATAAGAATGTTCAGGGTTCATTTAGGCGAGCACCTCGGATGCAGATGATAACTAAAGTTGCCGCTGGTGATGTTTCTTCCTCGAATATCTCTAAAGGAGCCACACGAGGTGTTAGGGAGGTCGCTGCTGTGCCAGATCCAAACGCTTTTATGGAGGGTTGTCTCAAATCCCAAAAGGTTCACACCTCTCAATTGCAAGATACGAACCGGCTATGCTTTGAGCCACACTTTGCCGCTCACGTGGCCCGACCTGCAACGTTGAACCCTACTGTGCGTTTGAAACAGCCTGTTTCCCATTATCAAGTACCGGCGCATTCCCCAAAAGGAGATGGAGCACCTCCTGGGCGATCCATCAGCGCATTGCAACCTCATAGTTCCCATTCCGCGTGCATGGAGGACACCAGTGCGACGTTTTCTGGGCCTCTGAGTGATGCGGTGGACGGCAGTTACAGCGGTCAAGCGGGCCAGGGGCAGTTTAACGCTTTACTGTCCAAGCTCGCAAGCATTGTTGCCCAGCGAGCGGCAAATGAACGTCGTATAATTACCGGGGCATCGCCAATGCTTGATGAGCCACAGGCAGCTGGGACTTTACTTTTTCTGCCACGAGGCGCTACAGAAGCGGTGGCTCTACAACCCGTTTTTGACTATGCATTTCTGAACACGGTGATATCGCTTGGCGCTCAACAAGCACATCCCGTATTCTCTTCGTCCTGTTCACTCCAACAGTTATCTGAACAGTGGAAACTATGCACTCCACCTACCGAATCGACACTTGATGGTACACCTGATACTTTTAAGAACATTAGTTCTCCCGGTTGTGAAACCACTTTGCGTCCCAGCGTACATTTAGTGGAGGCTCAATGGTCGCATAGCGCACTACTAAGTCATATGGCTCGCATGCAGCGGGAGTAGCTTCATGGCGCGCGGTGACATTGCGGTTTCGTGTTTTTATTATCATCATTACCATTTAAAAGTATTTCTAGTGCGTTCTCCCCTCGTCTTCACTTCTCCACCGTATTAGTTGTACGCTGGGATGTGGAGGGGGATCGAAACGAGGTAATCTTGGCACAAGAAAGATAACAATTTGTGTTGAGATTTTCTGGGTGCGCGTGCGTGCCTGATAGCTTTTGTTTCTTCCATTTCTTTCACTTTTTCCATGTTGCCAATACCCTTCTTATTTGTGTCATTGTCTTCTTCAGCCATTTACGCAGCTTTGCTCCTCTTGGCTATTTCATATTCCTCTGCTATGACGAATAAACCTTCAATCGTTCTTCCAAGGCAGCGTAGCACGTTGAGTGTTGTAAGTGAGTGAGTATGTCCGAACTGGTGATGTTGCGACTGACTAAAAAGCGAGTCGTTTGCCTTTTGATTTCCAACTGTGGAGACACGTATGTGCTGCACCGTGTATTATTTATTCTCATTATTACTGATTGCGAAAGTGAACAGTACGGACAAACGTAGTCAAATGGTGTTATCCAACTCCACATGCTTTGTGTCCACCGCAGTAATCTGAAGGCAAGGTGAAAGGAGGGAGAATGATCCTGAAACAAGTTACGGATAGCGAGTAGAGTGTGATAGGTGTTGCTTGAGAAGTGAATGACATGGCGCAAAACCAGCAGTGGTTGTTTGGTGTATGAATAACCATACCATCATCAACTCGTCGGCGCGATTCAGTGCGCCTTTCGCATATTGCTGGGCCATGGCGTAGCTCTCTGCAATGAATAGTTTGTGTAAGGATTAAAATGTAGTACAGAGTCAGGTGTGAGCGTGTGTTTTTTCATAGACTTGCACACTGACCTGTTTACTCATTCATCTTGAAGGCGCTATTCATCCGCCCTTCCACACTGTTTTTCTTTCCTTTTCTTTTTTACATTTTCACACTCGCCTACATGCGTGTCTGCCATTGCAACTGAATGAGGGGCTGTAGTGCTTGATAATGTTCTCGTTGAAATCCGTCGATACTTTTGTTGTGTAATAAGGAGAGGTTTTCGGTGGCTCAATTAATAAGTCTGCAAAAGTGAGACGTTAAATGTCAAGAGGTCAGCGCAATAACTCAGATACAGTCGAGACGCGAGTGTGGGGAAGGGAATTTTTTTCTTTTTTACCTCTTTTCTTTTTTTACTTCCTTTTCTTTATTTCTTTCTTTGCAAAAGCAAACAAAAACCACGAAACGAACGCTCGGCTAGCGCCCATTAAGTTCGCGATCCCTGCAGGTTGGAGAGCTAATTCGTTTCAAACACGGAATTGAGTTTAATTTTTAGTTCCCGCTTTCATGACCAATATTGTTTATATATGTTTTTTACATATCCCCCCACCGTCAGTGTCATTTGTGCAATTTGCCATTGTGGACCGTTATTCATCGTGGTATTCATTGTTGACCCTTCGCGGTAATTACTCTGTCGTGTGTGTGACCGGATTGTATGACCCTCTTTTCTTCACTGCTGTTGGTTGGCTGATTTCTAGTGAACCTTCTTCCTCTGGTTGTGTGGTGTGGATTTTAAGTAGCTCAGCACCTGTGCTATTCAGCCACTCCACATGCCGCACGGAACCGACAATTCATCTCCAAAAATGGAGTTTCTTGCTGCTGTCCAGTGTGGTGATGCGCGCACTTTCCATAACTCGACAACATCTGTGCCAGGAGAAGGTGTGGAAATGACCCCAGGACTTCTGTGCACGCGTGATCTACAGCGCGGTTTGCTGGACCAAAAGTTGCAAAATATGCAGCATGACACAAACATGGTGCAGGAGGAGCTAAGGGAAGCGAATTCGCGCATTGCCCAAATGACAGTAAAGTTGAATGAGCACAAGGCAGAGTTTAGCGCCCTGACGCATCGCTATGGGGCAACGATGGAGAAACTCACTTCTGCAGAGGGCAATGTAAAACGCCTGGAGGAACACCTTGTACATGAGCGGAAGCAGCACTGCGCGGTGCGTGAAGAACGTGATGAGTTAAAAGGAACACTGCGGGAGACGCAGCGAGAAGTTGAAAAGCTTCGCCGTGAGCTACAACAAGAACGGGAAAGACCTACCATAGATCAGCGAGAAGTTCAACGTATGCTTGACGACCGTACGCGCTATATTCCAACGGCTGAAGTTCAGCAACGCATAGAAGAAGTGCGTGCTACTCAGAAGGCGTTCGCAAATAGGCTCGTTGATTCTTTTAGCGCGCTGTTGCTTGCTCAGGATGAGGAAGAAAATGCGTTTTCTTTAACCAGGAGCTCCGTGACTGCTGTGGCCTCCGAACTGCAAGCGAAGGTAGTTAGCGCAGAGGCGACACTCAACACCCTTCAGGAACAACTACTTGCATTCAGTGGGGGTGTTGAACGCGGGGTGGTTGAGATGACTACTGCACTTATTGTTGAAAATAAGGAGTTATGGCAGAACCTTGCAAAGATAAAAGGAGCGCACGATGCAACTTTAGCGCAGTTAACATCCTTGCAGCGCAAAGAGGAATTTGTGCCTCGTGAGCAGTATGAGTCGATGAGAAACCAGAACGCTGCAACGACAGAAAAGTTGAAGAAATTGCAGGAGTCGTATGAAACCCAAGCGCGATATGTTAAGGAGCAGGAAGAGCGTGTGAAGGTGCTAAAGAGCAGCAATGATCAGTTGCAGAATCAGATACAAAGCCTTTCCAATAAACTTGCTATAGAAACGGAGGAGTTGGAACGCCGGGGTTGTCGGTTGGAGGAGAGTAAAGCATCACTCAGGGATGCGGCACGGCGCAATGAGGAGCTACAAGAGCTTATGAATGTAGAACGGCAGCAGGCGAATCAAAAGATATCTCAACTTAACGAGGACTACGCTAGTATGAAAAAAGATTATGAGGAGCGGATCAGTCACTGGCAGCAAAAACAGGATGTGGCACGGAATCATGCTGAAGAGGCGCGGCGCGAGCTGGGCGATATGCAGGAGCGTTTTAAGAGACTGCGCCAGGAACTCGAGGAGCGGAACTCTGCGTTTGAGCAATACAAACATAGCATAAAGGAGGAGCAGAAGATTAACTGTTCAATAAAGGAGGAGGCACTGAATGAGAAGGAGCTTCTAGAGCGTGAGTTGAATATCACGCGGCGCAAGCTTGATGATCAGATTGCGCTTTTTGGTGAAGTAGAGCGGGAGCGGGATAGTGAGCGTTCGGAGCATCGTGTGACAAGGGCAACGGCGGCGAAGCTGGAGATGGAACTTGCAAGTCAACGTCATGCCTTCGAGCAGCTACAACTTGGTACGGATCGGCTTCGGGTACTTGGCCAGGATTTGGAGCGACAGCTTGATGATCAGCGTGCCAAATATCAGTGTGAATTGGCAGCACTTCAGGAGCGGAAGCAGGAGTTGGAAAAGAATTGCAAAGCACTTCAGGATGAGCTGACTTCGGTGCGCTCCCAGTTGTCCGAGTCGGTTTCGCATGGGGCTGCTGAGGGTTGTGGGGAAAAAGGAGAAGCCAACACCGAGTTACAGCAGCTACAGGAACGGTACCAGGAGGTGCAGCAAGAAAATGTAATCCTTCGCGATAAGTTGGAGTTTATGCAGGGTAAGTTGGATGGTATGCAGCGGCTCACGCAGCAGCTCGATGATGTGCAGGAGCGCTTGCGGCAGCTTCCCTCATTGCGGCAAGTTGCGGAGGATGCCAGAAATGATGCTGTGCGAGCAGCGGAGGAGACACAGGCACTTCGTCGTGAGCGCGATGCGATGGCCGTGAAGTTAGATTGCTTTCTTGGAGAGGGCAAGCAAGCGGTGTTAAGGAATGAAGAATGGCTCCGCCTCCTTCACAGTGCCGCGGAACAGGGGCTGAAATTGGAAGGCCAAAGAGGTGCTGTAAAGTCCCCCAAACCGCGGAAGCAGCAGCACTCTGCCATACATTGTCATGCAACACACGCTGGGGGATATAGCGATATCCATGGGTATCAACAGCGCATTCAGAATCCCTGTAGCGGAAAGCATCAACCAGCAGTATCACCCTCCTGTTCTGTAGTTCCATCCACGGCACATCTTAATTCCACCTCACTCTATAGACCGTGGCGATGAATTAGTCCCTCATAAACCCCTTTAGTGCCGCTTGTCACCTACATTGCAGTCACTGTCAAGATTTATGCGGTTTCTGCTCCAGAGACTGGTTGTAAGCCAAAAGCAAAGCAGTCATCCCTGTTGTTATGTGACTGGAAAGCAAAACAACAGGGATGACTTTCCATTGCGTCTTTCCTGGGGCCTACTTCTTCACGCACCTGCAAAACTGCGCGCTTAATTTTGTTTTCTTTCTTTCCGTGACGGATTGGGGCAGCATGGATAGATTCAGGCCGTCGTTTCCGCTGCAACTATAGATGGTGAGGCTTGAAGTAGAACGTTGAAGAGTGTTGGATGTGCGTTGTATCTTCTCTTACGTGTGTTCTTCAAGGACAGTCGTTGGGATGCTGGTGCCCGCTAGATGCATAAGAGCCCCCCACAAGTTGCCGTTTTTCTCGCTATATTTTTCCTCATGCTCGCCTCCTTACTAAAGTCTATTTTTATTTTTATCTTTTCTACAGGGGGGTGCGGGGGCAAGGCAAAATAAGGTGCAGTGAAAAACAAGCAAGCAATTAAAAGAAAAGGCACACACTCGTTCGCTGTTATGCCCATACTTTCATATGCCTGAACGACACATAACTACGGTCAAATCTAGAGACATCCCCACGTTTGCCTATTAAATTGTTTTACTGCCACTCTTGGCTTGCGTGTGCCTGCTGGGAGCTTGATTTATTCTGCTTCTCCTTCCCCATTTCCGCCGTACGTAAACTACGTTGCCCTTCATGTCTGTTGTGGTGCGCAGAACAATTATTGGGTTATATCCTTTAAAGCATTCACACAAGTGTAAAGCGAAAGGAAAAGGGTAGTGCCGTTAAGGAGTTTCGACGATGTCTGTGTTTGGTGTTGATTTTGGAAACCTTAACACAACAGTTGCCGTCACCCGTCATGGCGGTGTGGACATCGTAACGAACGAAGTGAGCAAGCGGGAGACAACAACCATTGTTTCCTTTGTAGAAAATGAGCGTTTCATTGGTGAAGCGGGGCTTGATCGTTACGTCCGTAACGCTCAGAATACCGTGTTTCTACTGAAGCGATTCGTTGGTATGCACATGGATGATCCGCACCTCGAATCGGAGAAGCGCTTTGTCACGTGCGCCATAAAGGGGGACGAAAAAGGTCGACTCATGTTTGGGGTGAACTACTGTGGGGATATGAAATACTTTTACCCTGAACAGGTGCTTGCTATGATGCTTCAGCGTCTGCGTTGCTACGTGAATCAGGCGACTATGTCGGACAGCAAGGTGCAAGTGGACTCTCGTGACTGTGTCCTAACTGTGCCGTGCTACTATACAGCGGACCAACGCCGCCTGGTCGCACAGGCATGTGAAATTGCGGGCCTTAACTGCCTTTCTCTTGTGAATGACACTACAGCCGCCGGCATTGACTATGGCATCTTCCGTGGTGCGTCACTTGGTGAGACGGAAGACAAGGCGCAAGTTATTGGCATCCTTGACGTGGGGTATGGGACCACCGTGTTTGCGGTGGCGTCTTTCTGGCGTGGTCACCTGAAAGTACTTAGCCGCACCTTTGATCGCCACCTCGGTACCCGTGATGTGGACTACAAGCTTTTTGAGTACATGGTGGAAGAAGTTAAAAAGAAGTACGGTGTGGATGTCACAGTCAACAAGAGGGCAAGCCTGCGTCTTCTCCAGGCCTGTGACCGGCTAAAGTACCTTCTATCTGGCAACCAGATGGCTCAACTCAATGTTGAAAACCTCATGGACATTGATGTGAACATTCCATCCTTTCAACGCAGCACACTCGAGGAGCTCTGTACCGATTTGGTTGAACGCTTCAAGAGTGTGATAAAAAGGGGGTTCGAAGAGAGTGGCGTACCTCCAGAGAAGTTGCACAGCATTGAGATGATTGGAGGTGGAAGTCGCATACCTATGTTCAAGGCCGCAACGGAGGAGTTGCTTGGCCGTCCTCCGAACTTCACGTTAAATGCATCGGAAACGGCAGCGCGCGGTGCTGCCATCACGGCGGCGGTATACTCTCCCAAGTTCAAGGTGCGCGAATTCATTGTGAGCGACATCCCTACGTATCCGATTAAGCTGGTTATTTCCTGGAGAACGCTAATAGCGTTAGCTCTGTGCCATTCTTGCCGGATGTGAACAAGGTCGTATCAGTGCTTCCTGCAAGCGACCACTACCCGAAAGTTCTGGAGATCACCATCAAGAGGTCTGGCGGCTTTAAACTGTACGCCTTTTACGATGATGAGCACCCGCAAGTGAGGGCAAACATCAAGCAGAGTTGCCTTGTTGTTGGAGAATGGGAAATTGGTGTGCAGGGGAAGGATTCGAACGCTTCGGAAGTGCGTGTGCGTGTGCGTCTGCTACCAAATGGTTTGATTAATGTGGATTCTGCCGTTTCCGTTGAGGTTTATGAGGTTGAGGAACCCGCCACTGAAGAGGATGGCAAAAAGGAAGCTTCAAATGAGGAGGGTGAGGCAGCCAGCGAAAAGAAGCCAATGGTGAAGAAACAGAAACAACGCCGAGTTGAGATGAGCGTTGCTCCGAGACTTGATGTCCTTGGCATCCCAAGCAACCTTGTATTGGAGTTCCAGAAGCAAGAAACCGAAATGAATGATCACGATCTTCTTATTACCAGGACACGTGACAGCAAGAATGAGCTTGAGAGCTACATCCTTGACAACCGGCCACAGATCGCGGACGGTGGAAGTCTCTCTGAGTATGTGACAAAGGAACATCAAGCCAAATTTATTCAGTGGCCAACGAGTATGAGAACTGGCTCTATGAGGACGGCTCGGATGCCGAACTGAGCGTCTACCAAGAGCGTGTGAAGACTCTCCGTGCTATTGGGGATGCCGCCGCTGATCGGAGGCGCAACTTTGAAGACGTGGAGTTTGAGTTACCACGCTTTACAGAGCAGCTAACGGAACTACGATCTAAGGCGCTTCTGAGCATTGGTAAAGCGGCTCATATTACAGAAGAGGAGCTGCGGGCTGAGGCCTCAAAGTGTGACGAAGCACTGGCGTGGGCCGAGGCCAGGTGGAAAAGTACCGTAAGCAACCAAAAAGTGCCGACCCACCCGTCACACATGCTGAACTTTTGGCCAAGGCGAAGGCCGGTGACAGATTCTGTTTGTGCTGTCCTGAAACGCCCACCACCACCGAAGCCAAAGGACGCAACAGCAGAGGCGAAGAAGGACGCTGACAACGATAACAAACCTCCTGAGATGCAGGAAGAGGGTAAGGTGGAGAATGAAGAGAAACCAAAGGAAGCTGCTGAGCTTGACTAAAGTTTGCAAATCGGCCCAGGTGGTTTTGAGAAGGCTCTTGTGATTGCTATTCTGGTGCTTAGTTCATTGACACCTAGTAAATAGCGGCACGCATTTTTGTTGTGTGCGCTGCCTTTTTGTGCAGGGGCCAACGCCAAACTAAGGCTAAGGAACCAATTAGAGACCACTGAGCCGTTTTCCTCATTGCTACTCTGGGCATTTGTTGTCCCTCTGCCAACGTGCCCCACCAAACCGTATGCTGAATGAGATGCATTTTGTGGCACAGCAGTCACTGCGCTCATGCGCTTGCACGGTGAACCTTGTGGGGAACAGAATACTTTTTACTATTATTCCTGACACTGACGCCGTTACCGCTAATTATTATTACTATTACTATTACTAATTCTAAGTGTTGTTTTATTGGTATCAATTTCGGGTGTAATTCCTGCATTTTAATGAAGGTGTAATGCCCTATCAAGGAACGGCTGAATGGCAGAGAAGCGTAACTGAAGTCCAATAACACCCATATTCCTGTTCACTACTACCCTTTACCATTATTATTATTATTATTACTATTATCATTATTATTAATGCTATTATTATTATTAATACTATTACTATTAATACTATTACTATTCAAGCGGCACGCACAGCACAGCTTAGTAGCTTATTTTCTCTCCACCCTCGTGCTCCACTCAAATTTATTGGGAGGTGCTCTAAAGGGTGGTCTTGTAAGAATGATGACCTTGCCAATCTGTGTCTACGCAACCTTTATTTTATTTTCTTTCTTTCTTTCTTTCTTTTTTTGTCATAGTTGCGCACGTAAACACTGGCAACGGAACGTTGCAAAACTGCGAAAGTGGAAATAGCCCTCAGACGCTCCTGCTACAGGTTATCATCGTACTTTGTTACAGCCTAGTGACACCAAACAAAATAAAAAGTTTTTTTGAAGCTGTGCTCAATAGAGCAATGTTGAAAAGCGCGAGCAGGGTTCTTCTGGGTCTGAGGACAATTCCTCTTAACCCGCAGGTGCCCTTCAAGATCCACACAGCAGATCGTGATGACGTACCACCAGTGCCCACTACTGCTACCTTTGACCCAGAAAATATGAAGAAGTGCCTGCCACTATGCTTTGCATTCGTCGCGTGGAGTCACTCGCGGATCAGTCCTACAAGTTGAAGAAGATCCGTGGGTTTTGTCATCTTTGCATTGGACAGGAGGCGATTCCTGTTGGTATGGAAAATGTTCTCACCTACGACGACCCCGTTGTGACCGGCTACCGTGACCACGGCATTTACATCACACGTGGTGGCACACCCCAAGAAGTCTTTGCTGAGCTCTTTGGCCGCGAAGGTGGTTGCTCCAAGGGAAAGGGAGGCAGTATGCACATGTATATGCTGCGCAACAACTTCTACGGTGGGCACGGCATTGTGGGTGCGCAGGCACCACTGGGGGCGGGTCTCGCATGGCGTTATGCGATGGAAAATCGTGACAAGCCGTCCAATGTGGCCGTGACTTTTTACGGTGACGGCGCAGCCAACCAAGGTCAGTTGTTTGAAGCGATGAACATTGCAGCTCTGCAACGTATCCCTGTTATTTTCTGTTGCGAGAACAACCATTTTGGCATGGGTACGAGGGAAGATCGTGCAGCATTTCAACCACAAATGTACCGCCGAGGTAACTACATCCCCGGTATTCGTGTTGATGGCATGGACGTTCTCGCAGTACAAGAAGGCACACGCTGGGCGAAGGAGTGGTGCCTCTCGGGTAAAGGCCCTGTCGTCCTAGAGTTCGATTCGTACCGCTATGTGGGGCACTCGATGAGCGATCCTGACAGCCAGTACCGCACAAAGGATGATATTCAAGAGGTACGCCGGACACGCGACTGCATTCAGAAGATGAAAGAGTTCCTGATGAACGAGGGCATTATGACAGAAGACGAAATAGTGAAGCTCGAGAAGGAGATCAAAAAGGACGTGGATAAGCAGCTGCCCCCGCTGAGAAGCAAAAGTTACCGCCGCTCTCGGAGCTATTCACGGACATTTACGTTGGCGAACAGTACGAGCATCGCACCACTCAAGGCACTGTCTATGCAAGGCCCTAGTTAAAAATGTGGTTGCGGTAAAATTAGGGAATCTGGGTGACTTCCAATAAGAGCGAAGTTGTGATAAAATACGATTGCTTAGGAGTTCTTTTTGTAGCTCCTTTTCCAAGTCTGCCTCTTTAGATGAAGTGACAGCCCATTCCCCACCTCCTCCTTCTCCCCCTCGCCGCTCTACTTTTTCCTTCTTTTTTTTTTTTTTTTACCTTTTGTTATTTGACATATATATTTTTGCTTTTCCCCCAAAATTATCTTCGGAGAGTGGGTTTTGATAAAGAGCTTTTTCATCTACCTCTTTTCCGACTGATAGCGCTTGGGACCGTCGTCCCATTTCTTCCAATCCTTTCTTTATTTTCTTTCTTTTCATCACTCTTTATTTCCGGAGTGTATGCGCGTGCGGGAACGCCATTTGTTGTTTCCTCTGGTCCCCGCGTGTATCCGGCTCTTTGTTGATGGAAATATTCAGAGGAAATCAGTAAGGTGTTTCACAAGGTGGCGTAGGATCTCTGCGACTGCTTGTCAACGTTAGCAACGATCAGGGAACGCGGGTGTGAGGGGTGGGGAGAGCGTTAGGGACGTCGAAAGGGAAAAGTTTATGAATATTTGCGGGTTTACAAAAACGTTAAGAAATAAGAAAGCGGGCAATTGATCAAGGAAATGAAAAATAATAAATAAATAACTGCACAACTGCAGTTGTTGCTATCATGTAAACGGGGGGAAAGATGCAGACAATAAACTTGGCGCTGGGCATGGGGTGGATGAGTGGAGGGTAAATCTATATATGCGGAAACGTTTACGGATGCTTTTATATTCTGCAAGCAGGGCTTTCTTAAGATTCTGCAACTCCTAGAAGCCAACCAAACGACCTTTTGTCTCCCCATCCACTGTTTGTGTTTGTGTGTGTGTTCTCAACTAATATAACAATATTATCATAGCATGGTGGTGTCGCCTCCCTGTTTCGTCATGTCGCGTAAGTTTATCTATCATTGGGTTGCTGCAACCACTATTCACTGTTGTTTTTTCCCATTGTCTTGTCTCGTCTGCACTGTGTCAAGGCCTTCTTGCAGAGAACGGCTAGTGAAACAATCGCGGGGGTTTATCAGATACTATTCGATTGTGAGCTAATATAGCAGCCGGTTATTACTAGCCACGGCCTCAACACAGGTTTATCC